>JAPZVO010000634.1:0-29642 GCA_029962745.1 Echinometra lucunter
AAGAAAAAAATTATTTGGACATTTAAAAAGAAAAAAAAAACAACAACCAAAGGAAATTTTTAAAAAAAGGGGGGAGGGAGGGATTAAGGCTAGAATTAAGGCTAAGCCTTAGACTACAAAGTAGGCTATATGCCTACTTTGTAGTCAATGCTTATGATGGTGCTTTTCATTCTTATTCATCATCTGAGCTAAGGTAAAGATTGACCATCTGCGAGTTTGCAGTGCTCCCATTAAGCCATCAGATCAAGTGAGAAACCTTGGAGTGATATTTGATTCCTCGCTCACAATGGAATAGCACATCATATCAGTATCAAAAGCAGCTTGTTATTATTATTATTATTATTTTATTCGGCATTTCAACAAAAAAAGTTTACAATCAATTTACAGGAGAAAATACAATTACAGAGTGAAAGGGGAGAATCCGCAAGCATGTAAATCAAAGTGTTGCGGAACTACCTGTCCATGCCTTTGTGACGACACGACTGGATATGCGCAACTCGATTCTGACTGGCTTGAGTCAACACCAAGTTCTTAGACTTCAGCGACTGCAGAATATGGCTGCCAGGGTAGTGACTTTGGAAAGGAAGAGAGTCCACATCAGCCCTTTTCTACGAGATCTTCATTGGCTGCCATCACCTTCAAACTCAGAGTTCTGGTGTTCAAAACACTCAATAGTAAATCTCCATCCTACATATCTGAGCTCCTGACAAAGCATCGACCTGCATGCTCCCTGAAATCAGCTGACCAAGCTCTATTGACAGAAACCCTTAGTTGCACGGCCTGGGGAGATGAAGCCTTTTACTTCTCAGGACCAAAATTGTGGAATAGCCTTCCTCAATCCATTAGGAATGCCGAGTCTCTCGTGTAGCCAGTGTATACAACCACACGTGTGTGTCTTTACCTTACGGCTACACGCATGTGGTTGTATCCACAGCATCGACATGAGGATACAGCCACACTTGTCTGAATTCCCACTTGAAGTCTATGTCGCGACAGCTATCGCTAGTACATGTATATATGCATGCACTGCACAAGCGATGTGTACATTCATGCGACAGTGTGTGTTGCAAAACCCCAAAACTTGGATTGTCACGAAGGTTTTATCTCTTGAAATTCACTGACATACAAACAATATTGTTGCTATTGTAAATTGATTAAAAAATTTTCTCTCAGGCTCTCTGGCTCAGCTCTCTACTCTGCTCTTTTACTGTACCTCTACTCTCAGTCAAACTTATAAAACTCTTGCACTCCAGCAATAAACACCAACAAGTCTCAGTAGGCGAGGCAAATCAAAAAGGTGTTGACAAGACAAGATCCTGACATGCCCGAGTTGCACTGATTTACTAAATCAAATTTAAGCTGAACAGAGCTGAACAGAGCTGAACATAAATGACATCATCAATCAATCACCAATCAAAAATATAGAAAATAGTACAGTCAAAATAATAGAAGAACCCATAGAGAAGGAAGAACCAATAGAGAACAAGGAAAGATGAACATGAGGTGACCGGAATATAAATGAGAACTAAACAATAGGATCATGTGAAGAGCAAGTGGAAATGGAAGTGAAATGAATAGGAGCATGTGCCCATGTGAAGTGGAAATGGAATGGAAGAAAACAGGTGTGGCAATGGAAGGGTGACTTGTGAAGATGGAGAGAGGGATGAATACTAATAAGCTGAACTGAAAATGAGATGCACGAAACTGTAAATGAGATGCATGACAGTGATAATGATATGTGAGAAACTGCAAATCAAAGAATATGGAAAGCAACATGTAAAACTATAAAATCAAATACAAATGACAAAATATAACTGTTACACTATATTGTCACCTTCTTGCTGATAAGGTGAGAATGAAGTGAAAATATTGTTTTTAAAATAAGTGAAATCGAGAGATAAAATCTTCGTGACGATCAAAGTTTTGCAAGTCGCAACACATACCATCGCATGAATACACATCGCTTGTGCAGTGCATACTAGCGATAGCTGTAGGTGCACAGACTTCAAGTGGGAATTCAGACGAGTGTGGCTGTATCCTCATATCGATGCTGTGGATATAACCACGAGCGTGTGGCTGTATACACTGCCTAACTTAAAACTATTAACAGTTAACAATAACAGTTAAAGAAGTTACAAATAACAAACATACTGTACTGGTACCGAACACTCACACTTAACAAAGAAATGCGAGAGGAACCGAGGAACTAAAACTTAAAAGTAACATTAACAAGCAACAGTTGACTTATTATTGTTGTCTTTAAGGAGATCCCTTTTGCAAAATCTTCGAAAATCCATACAACTTGGCAGGAGTTTAGGATATGCCCTTCTGATACTGTTTATTTAATCTTACGGTCATACAAAAATGAAAATCTGGCTACCATCCATGAATAAGCAAGTCGGATCAGCTCACCGGCAGAAGCGAAGCCAGCTAGCTAGCTAGCTCAGCTGCGTGCAGCTCGCGGCCAGTCACCACATGTACCGCATAATAGCAGCGCTGTACTGTATGTAACATGAATCCTTTGGTTGTGCGCTATCTTGAAAAAAAATCCACTAAAATTTTCGGTCCAAAATAAGTAGAGTCTAACTTTTAACATTAGACCTGTTGTTAGACCCAATGTTAGGCCTAGCCAGAGTTATCAGAAATGTTTATTAATTAAATTAGCCATGCACAATCCATTTTTCTTTCACAGAAGTTTTTAATAATCATTCTCTTATAATTGAACACATATTCACACATCTTAATATTTTAGAGCTGCAAATGGGATCTCCTACCTTTAAAGGGGGTACCCAATGCTAAAACAATGTTAGCTCATTTAAAAGAGCATGATTTTATTAGCAGAAAATCATCTGCCTAAAGTTTTTTAAAAAGTCATGTTGCCAAGGAAACCCCCAAATGTGGTAAGATTTCAGGATATTTTTGACCCCTCAGCTGTGACCCAGTTTCAACTGGGTACCCACTTTTACGTCAAAATGACGTCAAAGTGGGTACCTTGTCGAGCACTTCTAGCAAAATGTGCACAAGATATAATACATATTGTACAGTCCAGCGCGCAGCACAACTGCAACGCGCGAAGAGGTCTACCCACTTTTACGTCATACCTCAGTCATGTCAGTCATAGAGTATGTGCTCCTGTGGGCGGCCGTCCCCTGTGAGCTGCCGGTGGTAAATGAAAACTGAAAATTAAAAAAATATTTTTGATATCCCTTCAAAAATTACCTTGGACAGTCTCAGGTAGGTTCTAGTGCAACAAAATACATACTTAGCGAAAGCAGTATGCATAATGGCCCGAATTCACAAAGGTGGTTTCAGTCAAAACCGTGGTCTAAACCATGGTTTCAAACCACGGTTCAGACCACGGTTTCAAAATTGCGATTCACAAAGGTGGTTTCAAGTGAAACCACGGTTTCATCCCCTGCTTTTACGTCATAATTTTGAGTCAACTGTTTGGGGTGGTCTGAAACTGTGGTTTCAGATGAAACCATGGTTTTGACTGGTTTTAACCAATCAGAGTGCAGCATTTTGTACAGCAGACAGCCACCGGCGGTCAGCGTAGCGGAAAGATTTTGGGGGGGCAGCAAGACTTGGGGAGCCAAGCCTATTTTCCCGAGCCCTAGCTAGAATGAAATCGTGAGTAATTTACCAGTTCCTAGAGATTTCTAATTAGAAATTCTCTTTTCTTCATATTTGTACGTATTTTGTTGTACAGAAAAGTAAATATGATGATATAAAAGCATGCTGTTTGGAGCAGAGCGCCAGTGTGGAGCTCAGTGGAGCATAATCGCAAGCAGGTTAATTTTTCAGTCCCAGGTGTTTATTTTTGTGTCCCTTCATCACAACGAGTTGAAGACTGGATCGAGATCGAGTAAGGCTGGACTCCTGGCGTAAGACTTGAACTCGGGTCTCGGCTAATAGTAATAATATCCAGCCTGCATTAATGAATCGAAATTTCATTATTATGATAATGAACAATTATTGCACATTCACTTAGTCTTGGGTGCTATTTATAATGCACTTTCATATCACACGCAACGCACGTAGACCTAACGTTAGACTTGGATCTAGATCTAGATCTAGACCGAAATGTTCTGTCTCTAGTAACAGTCGTCGTTAGCCTCGTATATTGGTAGGGTCGGCACTCCTCCTTTTTAGAAAGGAGGAGTGCCGACCCTACCAGAATACGAGGCTAACGACGACTATTAGAGACAGAACACTTCAGTCTAATCTAGATCTAACTTTAGGCCTAGATCTAGTCTAGGTCTATTTCCAGTTGAATTGAAAATGAAATGAATGAATCTGCTTCAAATTTCACAGAGCATGGATGGTCAGTAACATGTCAATGTCATGTGTGCTGTGATAGACTCTAATGTAGAGTCGAGTCTTAAATCTAGATCTGCACAGTTTTTAACCTGAATTTGAATAAAGTCTTTCCAAGGGAACCTCCATTTATTTTTTGCTTTGAAAGTTTGATCTTTGATGTCGTTGCTCAGTACCCCCCCCCCTTGCCAGGCCCTGCTGCGCGCTGTGTGCTACGTGATTCGCTCTCTGCATCAGTGCATGTAGATTCTGCTTTCTGTTCCTAAACTAAAGCTAGAATCTACATGTACATCATGAATCATGTTATTCTTGCTAACTCTACCGATCTAGGCGGTAATCTATAGACCACCGTAGGTCAAAACGGCGGTTTGAATAGCGAAACTAAATGCCAACGCAAACGCAAAATATATTGACTATAATAGAGAAGAAAAGTTTTCATTTTACTTATCAGCAATGTTCCTGAGGCTCTCAATTTCCCCTTTCTGCTTCATATCTGATGAATGAACTGAAAAATGGTGAATTTTAAGAAGAAAACTGACGCTTATCAGACTTGACAGCATTCTGTCGAGTAACCAAAAGAAAAGCATGCTATGCGGTTTCGGTACAGAATTGTCACTTTTGTGGGACGAGGTCAATTCATTGACCATGTACACAGGATTTCTCATGGAATTTGACACTTCCCTTGCTGTATAGATCTATACTAGAAACACCAAAAAAATGTAGTAATCTGTGATGTAGCCATCTAAGTTTTTGCTAACTTTACATGTAGACCCATCTATAATGTGGGATAACACAGGAAAGTTTGTAAAAATTTAGATTGTTGGCTTAAGGATGGCACAAATGCGCACATGAAGTGAGGTGAACCATCGGAGGACCGTACTGAGCAACAAAATCGGAGGCCGAAGCTGTGTAAAGCAAGGTTTCCTTGGTCCAATTTTATTCCAATGCAGTTGAAAAATTGAATACATGTTGCTGATCATTATGTTAAATTTTTTGAATGCAGACTTGTTCATTACAATTGGAAATAAGTGCATGGATACGAAAGTGGATTAACGCCTTGAACTGAGACTGAATCTCAAATTCTCAATCACATTAATAAGAAGCATACAGCAGATTGAGAACGACCCTGAAAATTGTTGATGTACAGTACATGTATGTATTGTATGTACACTAATTTCCAATAATTCTTGCCTTCAATATTTAATTTTGCCTCTAATTCCAACGTTATTTTACATACAGAGAGCTGACAGAAAACAGCAAGGTCTCTTGGACCGGAGGAATCGATGTGAATGCACTCTACCTCATCAGCATGAACGAAATGATCCACCATAGCTACCTGTGATGTTGCAGGTATTGACTGCTCTATTTTTTTTTTTTTTAATACTGGTTAGTTGTTCTCCCTGAATTTGTGCTTTTATTGTTTATCATTTCTCTCTCTTTTTTTTTTTTTGGGGGGGGGGGGTGGGGGTGGAATCTTTAAATTATAAGCTGGACTTGCTTTTGCTTTATATATAAGAGAAGTTAATTCTTTTTTATCCTCAAATAATATTGAACAGAAGAGGGGCATATGAGGAGAAGTTAGTGCTTTGAGATTTGAAAATCAATTTAAATGTGGAGGTTCTTTAATGTATGTCATTGTTAATGACATGGAATATTTTGAGCAAGACACTAAAATTATTTTAACATTGTAATCCTTTTGCGGAAGCAAATCTTGGTCTTTAACAGTTCTGATATGCTGATAAGTCATCTTGTTATCTTAGTCATTTAAAAATGTCATCTTAAGAGAGAATATCACAATACATGTAATTCCAAATTTCATTTTTCCATTTTTTTTACTGCAAGGAGTGAAAAATTGAGCACCATTCAATTCTCACCATCTGAAAATGACTTGCTCTACTTGTGAAATTGTTCATGCAGCAGTAGCAAGTGTGTTATGAAAAGAAGGCATAATTTCAGTAATTCTGATATGCTAATAATAAATCACAAATTGATTACTTTTTTCAATTTTTTTTTCTTCTTAAATGTCAAATTAATGATGCATAGTTTTGTTGTTTTGTTTTGTTTCATATATGTATATATATATAGATATATATATATATATTTCAAATTTAAAGGTCAATATTTCTGAGAAAATATTTTCAACCTGGTATCTGTTGATATGTAATTACAGGATCATTCCATAGGATGCATGGTGATGACTGAGGCATCAGTATCAGAATCATCTGTTTGCAGAGACATCAGAGAGATTTCCAAAGCTTTTGCAAGAAGGAAGAGAGAATTCATGCAGTTTCCAAGTACGAAAGAAGAGGTCGAATCTACCCATCAGTGATGCTATGAGTATTGTGGATTTCCAGGTGTCATAGGTGGCATGTAGGTGCTATTAATTGGACTCGTATCAAATTCATGGATCAGAGTTAACTGAAAGAACTGAAGAGGCAAGGGCATATGGTGCCAGGTGGCTATATGGAGATAGTGGGATGTGAATAAGTTTTTTGATAATCATCTGTAATTATCCTTAACCTTAAGCAGGGGGGGGGGGGGGGGGGGGGGGGGGGGGGGGGGGGTCTGCGAGATGTTTCGCGTGATATGTCTGATATGTCCCTAATATGCAAAGGAGTCGATGCGCATGCCCCCCCCCCATCTTTTAAGACCAAAGTTGCGACCTCAGGGCATGGGTTCCGAAGTTCGTAAGAGGGGGGTGGGGGGGGGGGGGTCACATGCCCCCTTCACTTGGTTGGCCAAAAAATAATAATACACTCATGAACACACTCTCTTTTGTACTTGGAGCCCCCCCCCCCCCCCCCCCCCCCCCCCCCCCCCCCCATTGCAGAGAAGTTTGTTATGACAAGGTTTTTCTTTAATTACATATTTTTCTTTGCAATATGAATTAGTCTCATAAGTGCTTTTGATTAGGCAGCTAGATATTGGTGCTGACAAGGTTTGCTTTGTTATGACAAGGTTTGCCTTTAGTTACATATTTTTCTTTGCAATATGAATTAGTCTCATAAGTGCTTTTGTTACGGGTTCCAGGAGTATTTCTAAAAATAGATGAAATGAGAGAGAAGTCAGGAGACTGTTGTCTGTGGCATCAGCAAAAACAATGTGATCTTTATTAGAAATACTTTAGTTCAACGTCAAACTTATAATGGAATATACAATGTATATGAACAAAGATTACAATAAACAACTTCAAATACAAAAATGATACTTAAGGCACTCAAATACTTTTGGCATCTGACTACGAAATCCTAAAATAAGTTCTTTTTCTTCCAATACAAATCTTGTGGGTAATGGAAGTAAGCAATAGCAAATCTTTTTATGAATAACTAAAACAAGGAAAAACAGACAAATTCCTAATACTGTTACTATAATTCTCCTTGGGCTGTGCTTAATATACAGGTATACAATATTTGTAATTTAATTGGATATGAGTCACAACTTAAATGAAGCAATCTGAATAGTTCTAAATATATACTTAAATCACGAATTACCAATCTAATTCATGAGTAGTGATGAAGTTAAACTCGGTTTGCATTATTTTTCTCTCTTGTTAATAAATAACTTATCGACTATCAAAAATATAAGTAAGTTATCTTCACGCTGTTAATTCTGAGGTAGTTTAAGATAATAATAGTTTTTAAAAAAAGAAAGATATATTTATTGAAACCACAGTTGTAAATCATAACTGGTATAAAACTAATTTCTTATTATCTACCCTATGCATTTGGTCTCATACTTCATAATTATACTCTATCCTAATGCTATTACACTAAAAGGAGTGTGTTCTGTACATATATAATACACTACCATCTCAGGGGATGATTTCTTAAATCAGAGCTACTGCTCCTACTTTGCATAGAGAACGGAACACGTGTGAGCAAACAAGAGCATGTGGAAATCCTTTGTTCAAAAACCCTGATCACTTCCTCTCTGCACACTGGGGGAGAGTAATAGTGCCTTCAGTGTTATGTAACAAACCCCTCTCTGTTTGCACACAGGCATTGCCTGTACCTCACGCACACACTGCTCTATACTAGGAGGATTATACACACACACAAAAAGTATTCTAAGTAAGTTTGTGAACTATCTCTAATTCTTTAGTTCACTATCAAAGACAGGGTCAACTGAGATATATATTTAACAAATGTAAAACTATTGCTATTCTATGTCTGTAGAAGAGGTATTATAGAAGTTAATGCTCCAAAGTCAGAAGTTGATATACCACACCTTGCAAAACCCTTTGTCTTGACCCACATGGTTTGGCAATCACAACTTCATCAGAAATAACTTCATAATATCTCCTCATACAAACTTTCACACAAATTGACAATCAGATATCATCACAAGTAAAATAATTATTCTTTGTAACCAATTAAATCAATCAATGAATATATGATAAGAAGTTGAATTTCTTACCTAAAAATAGATGAAATGAGAGAGAAGTCAGGAGACTGTTGTCTGTGGCATCAGCAAAAACAATGTGATGCCCACTCAGCATCAATCACTGCCTTATCTCTCACTTGGAGTTGGGTTGTTCTATTATTAGTAGGGGTGGTCAGTTGACCAAAAAAATGGAGGGGGGGGGTACATTTTCATGGGCTCAACACCTTCCCCTCCTTAAAGAAATGTCACCCGACATTTGATTAACGATTCAAATAAAACTGAAATAATGTCACACAACATTAAAAGTAACATACCCGTGTTGGACAATTTAAGGTATTATCGGTACTTCGTACCAGACTGCCGAGTATGATTCTGTCCAAAATCTTAACGACAGGAGGAGACAACAATTTTATATAAAAGTTTGCGCATAACTTCATAAAATGTACAATCTCCGAATCAATGCGATTCCCAAAATAATTAACACCTTTCCTACCGTAGTAGTATACACAGGATAATTACTAACAAGAGTTTACATGTCAAGTCTCTCTAAGAATGATCTCCTATGATAAATACCTGTTCTATAATGCCCTTAATATTAAAAGGGGTACAATACTGATATTCTTTCCCATTGAGATCAATTCTACTTTAACAAATAAAACACAAATCTAACTTGACTCTTTCTGTACAATACCCTTGCAATTATGTTCAGTATACAAAACTATTGTTAACGGGAGGGTTCTGTGGGATTTGGGGAGGATTATATAACCATGGATGGGGAAACCTGGGAGGATGACCTGGCCAGGTTTGGGGTAGGGAAATGTGTTGAGGGAAATATATGGGATGAGAAGTTTGAACTTGATTAACTTGTGGATTGGAATAGGGTTTCCATTCTGGTGATCCTAAACTGTTATAGGTCAGGGTTTGAGGGGGTCGTCGATCTCGACGGGGTCGTTCTTGATCGTTTGGATCTGATGTTTGTGATTCTCCGAAGGATGAAGGCAGGGCTTCCTGTGTTGTAGGAAGTTGTGTCCTGAGATCAGTATTCTCAGCTGTGCTGATGACTTCTTCAATCCTTCTATCTTCTATCTGGGGATCTAGAGGTGGATCCTCAGGGGTATCTGGTAGTTTCTGTCCATCATGTGTCGACTGTGGTGTGACTGGTTCAGCTTCTGGTGTTTCGATGTGGTCAAGCGTTTGCTCTTCAGAGCTGACATCCTGTACAGGTTGTCTCTGTGTCATCTGCAAAGTGGGTCCATTGAAACCATAACGTGCAGGCCAGTCATCATCATCTGAATCTGTATCACTATCACTGTATGAGACCATTCGAGGAAGGGCGACTGACTTTGGTTTGACTTCTTGTCTCACTGCAGCCTTTTGCGGAACTTGTTTCTGCCTGGTTTCTAGGGTTCCCAAATTGAGCTCATCTTCTTCATGCCTCTCACTAGATAGAAAGTCACATGGTAAGAGAAGATTCCTGTGAAGTACTCGCGTTCTCCCTCTGCCATCTTCAGGCTTCACCTGATACACTGGAGAGGCTGGACCCATTGCCTTTTCAACCACATGGACCTGTTTTTCCCAGTACGACTTCAACTTAGCTGGTCCTCCTGGAGAAGCAGAGTTCTTTACCAATACTCTATCACCGGGTTGCAGTACTGCACTGTTGGCCTTCCTGTCGTAGTTCCGTTTCCCTCGAGCTCCAGTCTGTCTTGCATGACTTGCTGCCAACTCATAAGCTGCTTTCATGTTCTTTTTCCAGCTTGCAACAAAGTCTGAGTGCTTCTTGTGTCCTGCTGAGTCCTCAGCAAGACCAAAGGCTAGGTCGACTGGCAGACGAGGTGATCGTCCAAATAGCAAGAAGAAGGGTGAAAATCCAGTGGCCTCACTCTTGGTGCAGTTGTATGCATGAACTAGTTTGTTGAGGGATTCCTTCCAGTTAGACTTGCTTTGTTCAGGAAGGGTACGAAGCATGGACAGAAGAGTTCTATTAAACCTCTCTGCTTGCCCATTTCCCTGAGGGTGGTATGGGGTGGTTCGTGACTTCTGAATCCCTGAGAGCTTGTGCAGTTCAGTCATTAATTTGTTCTGAAACTCACCTCCCTGATCATGGTGAATTCTCTCTGGGAAACCAAACCGAAGGATGAAGTCATTGTAGATCTTGGATGCTACTGTCTTCGCAGCCTTGTTCTTGGTAGCATATGCCTGAGCAAACCGCGTATAATGGTCAGTAACTACTAGGATGTACTCGAATCCACCCTTACTGCGCTCCAGGTGGAGGAAATCAATATTGATGAGTTGGAAGGGATGAGTGGTGACTATTGGCTGCAGGGGAGCTTTCTGCTGTCGTTGAGGGTGTTTTTGCTTCAGGCAGGAACACTCCTTGGTAGTGAAATGTTCTATGTCTTGCTGCATTCCCGGCCAGTAGAACCTGTCTCGAGCTAGGGCGAGAACTCTGTCTGCTCCAAGATGTCCCATTTCGCAATGCAGCTGCTGATAGACCAGTGGTTTCAATATGGGAGGTAGCACTAGCTGATACCTTGTTGCTGTCCTTCGATGTAGGAGGCCTTCTGGATCAATAATCAAGTTCTTCCACTCATGGAGCATACGTTGCCTGTACTTCGACCCAGACGAGGTCTTTGGTCGCGTACCCTTATGCTTATGTTGGATGATTTCGTTGATAACTGGATCTTCCTCTTGAGCACGGAGGATGTCAGCCTTCTGAAGAGTTTGCCCAGTCGTGGACCTGGAATCTTCCATACTCTCCAGCACACCGGCATCCATGCTAACAGATGAAGCAAGGGCGTAGTCTTCTCTCTGAGACTCTTTGACACCATCTAACAAGGCGTGGAAGGCTTCTCTTTGAAATTCTTCTGTGCATTGTGAGATGTACTCGTCTATATCAGCTGGCATTCGGGACAGGGCATCTGCTGCTTTATTCACCCGGCCTGGTAGATACCTGAGAGTGAAACGGAAATCTGCTAATTCACCAACCCAGCGCTGTCCTGTAGCATTCAGGCGAGCAGATGTCATCACATACGTCAATGGATTATTATCGGTATAGACGATGAAGGATGGGGCATAGAACAGATAATCTCGAAAGTGCTCTGTCACCGCCCACTTGAGGGCTAGGAATTCCAATTTTCCTGAATGGAGGTGATAGTTCTTCTCTGCAGCACTTAAGGTTCTGGAACCATACCCAATCACTCGAGTTACCCCATCTTGCTTTTGGTAAAGCACAGCACCTAGACCATCTCTCGAAGCATCTGTATACAGTTGAAACGGCTGCTTGAAGTCGGGGTAGGCCATGACTGGTGGAGTGATCATAGTGTCTACAAGAGCATTCAGAATTGCTTGGTGTTGGTCAGTCCAGTTGATTGGAGTCCGAGCTGGGACTACATTCTTCTTGGTCTTCTGTTGTTTCTTGCTCTTCTGTTTTGCCAAGTCCTCTTTTCCTATTCCTGAGCTGGTCAGCAAGGAGTATAGGGGCTTGGCAGTCTGAGAGAACTGAGGGATGAACTTCCGGTGGTATCCTACAAGGCCAAGGACCTGTCTAAGTTCACCTACAGTCTTTGGAGAGCGGTTCTTCAGTGCCTGCAGAGCAAGGACATCCTTCTTGTCTGCCCTATACCCTGTTGCAGAGACAACTTTGCCCAGGTACTTCACTTCACTCTTGAACAGGTGGCATTTATTTGGCCGAAGTTTCATTCCAAATGCCTGCATCCTCCGAAGTACCTTCCGCAGCCGCTCTACATGTTCACTGAAGGTCGGACTAAACACCAGAACATCGTCCAGATATGTTGTGCAGATATCAAAGTTGAACTCCCCCAGGCATTCCTCCATGCTACGTTGGAATGCCGCTGGAGCATTGCACAGACCAAATGGGATTCGCACCCACTCGTACAGTCCCCAGGGTGTTACAAAGGCGGTGAGCGGCTGAGACTCCTCATCCATAAACCCCTGGTGGTAAGCCTTGCCTTGGTCTAGTGTCGAAAACCAGGAGTTCCCACCCAGGGCATCCAGAACATCTTGAATCTTCGGGATGGGATGTCTATCCGGGATTGTCTTGGCATTAATTCCTCGATAATCCACACACAGCCGAAGACTTCCATCTGATTTCCTGACACACACTATCGGTGAGGAGTAACTGGACTTAGACTTCTTCACCCAACCTCTGTGTATCAAATCAAGGAGATAGTCCTTCACTTCTTTGTGTAAAGGCTTGGGGATGGATCGGTATGACCGTTGAACCGGCTCAGTGTCCTTCAGATTGATGTGCATTTGCAAGCTCTTGATGCAACCCATGTCCTCCTCGCCTCTGGCAAAGGCTCCTGATTCCTCTTGCAACATCGTACTCACCATGGCCTGATGCTCCTCAGAGAGATGAGAGATGTCGACTGGTGGAGTCCATGGTGCATCAGTAGAAGCTGACATCTTCGAGACGTGAGCTTTGGTCTGAGAGGTGTCATCCTGCAGTTGTCCTGGGCCTAGGCTGGAAGCTAACTCAAGGGTACCTAAAACTGTCCGTCCATCCAACTTCAGATCAGCATCTGCTAGATTGGAAACAACTATCATTAGCTTGCAGGAGGATGTACTAGGAATATGGACAACTTGCTCATGTACTACAAGTCCTTCTGGGTAGTTGGAATGAGTGGGTGGTAGGAGGATAGCTGTTGCCCCTGCTATGGCACCAGTGTGGGCTCTACATGGGATTGCTATGGATTGTTTGGAGGGGACAATTACTGGCTTCTTTCCTAACTTGACTTCACAGAAGTCACTGGGATCTGCTGTCTGGAGGAAAGCAATTAGAGATGTGACACTAGCTACGGGGAGAGAGGGGAACATATGCTGAAATAACTCTACTTCTTGTCTACTGGTTAGAGTACCTTGTTTGAGGGCGACCTCAATTACATTGTAGCCTATCATGGGTTCTGGGAGCTCTGATGAGGTGACTAGCACTGGGACCTTAATCTGCATTGACCCCTGACTCTCATCTGAGGCTGATAGTTCTATATCCACTTCTACCCAGCCATCAAATGGAATCAGTGAGCCGTTTGCTGCAGAAAGGGTGAGACTAGTGGGAAGAAGGGCAGATATGTCATTAATTGGTACATGGGATATGTTAGCTTCCCACCAGTCCCTGGAAATCATAGACACTTGGGAACCAGTGTCCCACAAGGCCTCTGCATCCTTTCCTTGAATCTTACACTTAACTACACACCTCTTACCTACTAGTCTAACTAATTTGTTGTATTGTCTTGGGGTGAGATGGGTTACTGGAGACGACTTATCAGATTCACAGGTTACCGCTCGTCTCCCCCGGTCACCTGTCTCCCGTTTCCCGGACGTTTAAGGACACATCCTCTTGCTATATGGTTCCCATCTCCGCATCTATAGCAGTGCCGGCAGTCATCTCCTTTACCAGCTTCCCGGCAGGTCTGGCATCCTCGCTCCCTCCTCGGCCGCTGAGTATTAGTAGTTGGTGATCGTGTCTCACCATTCCCTGGTCCTCTTGATTTAATAGCCTCTTGAAGGGAAGCTACCGTGGCCTTGAGACTCGCCAGTCCCTTGGCTATGGCAGACACCTCAGAGGGTGGGGCCTCTTCAATCCGGACCGCCGAAGTGGTCGGGTGTCTACCACCCTGCTTGTCCTTACGTTTGTTGGCCATGACCATGGCAACATTGATTCCCTCCAGGATGTCCTCGTCAGTCACGTCAGGATCTTCAATCAGTTTTCTGACTTCATGGCGAACACCCTCCTCCAACCCAGTGTTAAGAGTTTGCAGGAAAGTCCTTTGCATCGTCTCTCCATCATATCTGAGGGCAGCACTCTCCTCCTTTGATGCGAAGATCACTTTTTGTCTCATGTTCATGACCCGCATGGCAAAGTCCTGAGGGCTCTCCCGCTTCCCTTGACAGGCGGAAGTGAGCTCTTGGTATGCGCCTATCACATCCTGCTCTTGATAATGACACCTGAGGATTCGTCTGAGCTTGGGGAGGGTCAAGTCAATTTTGCTCTCTAAATAGCCTTTTAGGGGCATTCCGTGGCTTACACTCCTGAGGACAGCACTCACCACCTCTCGATCACTGTAGTTTTTGGCAATGCCATCCTCAATTTGTCGGGTCAAGCTCTGATAACTCAACTTGTCCCCTTGCCCCGGGTTGCCGACCTGTCCAAAAATCTTAAATTCCTTCCTACCCAGAGCTTGTAACACAGCCGCGGCGTCAAGGTTTGGCTGTCCTGATGATGGGTCGGTTGCGGCAGCAGCGGACTCACTGGGCTGATGGTGCCCAGTGAGCTTTGGTGTTGGGGGTAGAAGACGGGGCTCCGGCTGGCCATTTCCAGCCTCCTTCGCAGCTGGTGACAGTAAACTGGTTTCCATCGTTCTGATCTGTTGTTACACCAATTCTGATCGAGACGGTTGCTTTCGTTCTTCGGCAAAACCCCAAACGGCTCCGAATTTGGTTTCCAGTTCGTTAGGCTTCCAGTTCACGTCACCAGCTCAAGCTACGACTCCCTCATTCAAGTTGTGTCACTGAGTCCTGGCAGGGTCGCCAGAATTTGTTACGGGTTCCAGGAGTATTTCTAAAAATAGATGAAATGAGAGAGAAGTCAGGAGACTGTTGTCTGTGGCATCAGCAAAAACAATGTGATCTTTATTAGAAATACTTTAGTTCAACGTCAAACTTATAATGGAATATACAATGTATATGAACAAAGATTACAATAAACAACTTCAAATACAAAAATGATACTTAAGGCACTCAAATACTTTTGGCATCTGACTACGAAATCCTAAAATAAGTTCTTTTTCTTCCAATACAAATCTTGTGGGTAATGGAAGTAAGCAATAGCAAATCTTTTTATGAATAACTAAAACAAGGAAAAACAGACAAATTCCTAATACTGTTACTATAATTCTCCTTGGGCTGTGCTTAATATACAGGTATACAATATTTGTAATTTAATTGGATATGAGTCACAACTTAAATGAAGCAATCTGAATAGTTCTAAATATATACTTAAATCACGAATTACCAATCTAATTCATGAGTAGTGATGAAGTTAAACTCGGTTTGCATTATTTTTCTCTCTTGTTAATAAATAACTTATCGACTATCAAAAATATAAGTAAGTTATCTTCACGCTGTTAATTCTGAGGTAGTTTAAGATAATAATAGTTTTTAAAAAAAGAAAGATATATTTATTGAAACCACAGTTGTAAATCATAACTGGTATAAAACTAATTTCTTATTATCTACCCTATGCATTTGGTCTCATACTTCATAATTATACTCTATCCTAATGCTATTACACTAAAAGGAGTGTGTTCTGTACATATATAATACACTACCATCTCAGGGGATGATTTCTTAAATCAGAGCTACTGCTCCTACTTTGCATAGAGAACGGAACACGTGTGAGCAAACAAGAGCATGTGGAAATCCTTTGTTCAAAAACCCTGATCACTTCCTCTCTGCACACTGGGGGAGAGTAATAGTGCCTTCAGTGTTATGTAACAAACCCCTCTCTGTTTGCACACAGGCATTGCCTGTACCTCACGCACACACTGCTCTATACTAGGAGGATTATACACACACACAAAAAGTATTCTAAGTAAGTTTGTGAACTATCTCTAATTCTTTAGTTCACTATCAAAGACAGGGTCAACTGAGATATATATTTAACAAATGTAAAACTATTGCTATTCTATGTCTGTAGAAGAGGTATTATAGAAGTTAATGCTCCAAAGTCAGAAGTTGATATACCACACCTTGCAAAACCCTTTGTCTTGACCCACATGGTTTGGCAATCACAACTTCATCAGAAATAACTTCATAATATCTCCTCATACAAACTTTCACACAAATTGACAATCAGATATCATCACAAGTAAAATAATTATTCTTTGTAACCAATTAAATCAATCAATGAATATATGATAAGAAGTTGAATTTCTTACCTAAAAATAGATGAAATGAGAGAGAAGTCAGGAGACTGTTGTCTGTGGCATCAGCAAAAACAATGTGATGCCCACTCAGCATCAATCACTGCCTTATCTCTCACTTGGAGTTGGGTTGTTCTATTATTAGTAGGGGTGGTCAGTTGACCAAAAAAATGGAGGGGGGGGGTACATTTTCATGGGCTCAACACTTTTGATTAGGCAGCTAGATATTGGTGCTCTACAAATACATCAATTAGAGTGGATTGGAATTGCAGTATATCATAATCTGATTTCTGTTGAAAATTTTGGTTCATAATCATAATTTTAAAATGAAAACAGTTTAAAAAAAACTAATTTGAATAAATAATTTGAATAAAAAATGATTGAAATTCTATAGTAGAATCCTATTTAAGGCTATCCTGAATTCATATATTCAGATGAGCTGCACATTGTCTTACTCTTGCAATTATTATTAAAAAGTAGATAATGATATTTCCTATTTTACAAGTTCTCAAAACAAATTATAGTTCAGTGTGTATGTGTTAATGAACATTCTTATCACAGTAAATTGTCAATTTCATATTGAATCTGGCAAATTGTCTTCTAAAATATTATGTTCAAATTGTCAGAATATGAGTCATGAATAATTAATGAATTTGATAGGCATATGTAATGTAGTTCATATATGAATCAAATAGTGCTTAAAACCTTAGACAATAACAAGTCAGCAACACATCACTGTCTGCAATTATACAAAAATATGAATATGTATTAATTTCAGAACACTCATATTTACAGCTACATATATTACCTACAAGGTTCATATAATAACATTTTTATATACTATTTCTGTTTATATAGGTGTACATACAGAAAATATCTATGTTTCGAGCATGCTCTTCTTTGAGATAATGTATTTTTAACATACGTTTCTCCCATGCCAATTCAACAATCATTTCCTTGGGTAATACGTGGTGTACCATGCAGCCTTTCCTTGTTGCCTTGACCTAGTTGACAATACTGCAAACTTCTTTATGCAGATAATGTAGTGATACTTTTGGTAAACTGCCGGTCGGTCTACTCAAACTTTGACTACTGCCCGTTTGGTCTCGTCCCACATGGTCTAATTCCATTTTGTCTAGAACCAGTTCGTCTAATGACCTTTTGGTCTAATTGCCACTTCGCCTATTTACCATTTTGTCTAATTCTCATTTTGTCTAATGCCCATTGCGTCTAATGTCCACTTGGTCTGACACCACTTAGTCTAATACCAAATGCAATTAGACAGTTTGGTTATTAGACGAATTGGCAATTAGGCCAAGTGGTCATTACATTAGACCAAATGAGAATTAGACCAAGTATGTATTAGACCAAATTGATAGTATATCAAATGGGTTTAGCCAATATGGTATTAGACAATCAGGTAATTAGAACATCTGCTGGTAGACCAAGTGGATATAAACCTGGCATGGTTTCTGCATGGCTTTATGAATTCATTTTATGAGTAAAACGTAATTTATGTGTACTCAGGAAGTGAAATATAGTGAAAATGGAATACATTTAATGTAGACAGGGCCGTATGCAGAAATTTTTTTCCTGGGCGGGGGCAAGACGCAAAAACATATTTCGAAGAAAATCGAAAGGGAAGAAGCAAAACGACTGAGCTTGTCATGGGACACTTTTGCATTTTTTTAAAGTGAGATTGAAGGATTTGTTACATTTGGTATACACTTTTGGTGAATTCTGTGAAATTTTCAGTAAAAAAATTTAAGTATTCAAATTTATGGGGGCGCCCCCATCTGCGTACGGCCATAAATGTATGAATGTAGATTGATTGATATTGCAAATTATGCCATCCCTTTCTGAGAAAATAGTCATGTTCATATTCAGTGAATCGGTATGTAATTTCTTTGACTATTATTAACTAGCAATGGAAAATATGGTTACCTAAATGTTTTTTTTGTGTGTGTGTAAATTTTGTCGCAGTAATATGACAAAGATATATATTAAATTGCTGAAATTAAGTTACTTTATAAAAACTTTTTATACATGTACTTTGTATCGTAGAAACATCACACTAGAAGTCGTGTTGCTTTTGGCAAGATGTGAATGACGTCATATTTTGTGTTTGATGATGATGTTATGAGCAGGGCCCACGAAACTGGGGGGGGGGGGACCGGAGGGCTGCAGCCTCCCCTCCCCCTCGTTTTTGAGTATACACGTTTTCCTCTGTACAAAAACCTGGAAATAATTATCCCCTCCCCCACCACCACTTTCGAAAACTTCCTGCAGTTTCTGAGGAGGCAATGTAAATATGCTTGATATTATTGGAAAATATTGATAGTGAATACTTTGCACAAGAGAGGTTGATGTTGCAAAAGATCTTGGTAGGCTGTGGCTGTGCTTGAAGATAGCAGCATGTTGGAACGGTTGTTATGATGCTTTGACTTTGCCGGGGGGGGGGGGGGGGCTTTGCAGACTCGTTTGTTTGTGTGTGTGTGTGTGTGTGTGTCTGCGCGCATGCGACAATTTATTTTAAATGAAATCTCTAATGAAATATTTGGAAAAACAAAAACAAAATCTGTGATGCCTAACCTAATGCCAACCACTTCAAAGTTTCCCATCCTACTACAGAAAAGTTTAAATTAAATAAATTCAACATCGACAAATTGAATATCATTTTATTTTCAGTGCTGTAAGCATTCATGAGAAGACGTCATGTAGATGCCCCAATGGCTATAAGCGTCTTATACGATTACAAAATCCTTGTTATCTTCGTCATTAAACAGTTTTTGAAAAACAAATATTCAAAGAGAGCAACCAAGAATATTCCGATTGCAGTCGCACCCTCCGGTCAAATAAATAGGCCTACGCCATATATACAGTAGGCCTATACGTATACCTAGGCTAATTCGCTAGGCTGCCGAATGTTGATGTAAACAAAGTTTGGCTATGCTATGCGCGCACTAGCACGATTGCGCATGATAATACGCCTGTTGCTCCAGGCGACAAGCGCATTAAGGCAATATGCAAAATACGATGACCCTGCGGTACACGTCCGCGTTTTATTCCAAATCTATACGAAAATAAAAGGAAAGCTAGCTCAGTATACGACTCTAGCTCTAGCTCTGGATCAATCATACTGAGCATGCTCAGTGCAGTGCAAAAAGGGGGAAATCCCTAGACTCCGGTTGCAACCGTGGTTTCAACCGTGGGTCTAATTGAAACCGTGGATTTTTGAAACCACTGTTTGTGAATCACAGACTCGGTGAAACCATGGTTTCAGGTGAAACCGTGGTTTCAAAAATCCATGGTTTTCAGAAACCACGGTTTCAAATGAAACCACCTTTGTGAATTCGGGCCAATGAGTCTCACTGAATATCATTAGAAGTCGATAACACCAGTCACTGACCGAAAAATGGCAGTTTAACTTTTAAGCCAATACTTCAGCTATATTTGTTCAATTTGATAACTGATTTGATTTTTATTTAAGAGAATGAAGTTCATGGTCCATATTTTGCTGCAGAAATTCTTATTAATACACCAGAGAAAAAGTTGCATGGGGGTGGCCGCTCACCAGAGCCATTTCTCAAGATGGGTCCTGTGAGCGGCCACCCTATGTAAAAAGTGTACAAAATGCAGGTTTTTGTAGGAGATTGTACTCTGCCTTCATTTTTTTGTCACGGCATTTGATCATCACTTTTGACAGATTTTATGGGTTTCTACACAGTATTATTACTTTTCATAAAGTATTGGTGTGTAAAGCATGAAATTCAATATTAATTTTGTTTACTTCGTCACAAATATGGCGCTAAATGCTCGCCGAATGATAGGGGCCGCCCACAGGGGTAGGAGCGGCCGCACACAGGACCCTCGTTTTGAAAATTGGACAGTACTGACCACTACAGGATCTAGTCTAGTCATAATCATTCTTAAATTTTTTGGTCAGCTCTTGACTTTTTATGAGAAAATTTGACAAAATGCATTGATTTCGATTGAAAATCCTTGGAGTACCTTTAGAATGCAACGCCACATACATTTTTAAACAGCGCCATCTAGCGGCCAGAGAGAGTATTTTATAGAAACCAATGGCCAACGACCAACGACCAATTAACGAACTAAAACATCGACTATCATCACACATGCTAGATTTCAGAAGTAGATCACAGAAACTAACGACCAACGACCAACGACCATACATGTACATGTAATTGAAAAGCCATTGACCAACAATGTTTTACATATATAGAACTGGAGCATAGAAACCAACGACCATCACAAAATCTATAATGAAATAGCCAATGACCAACGACCATCGACCACCAGTCTTACAAAATATTTAAGTACGGAATTGGGGTACAGAAACCAATGGCCAATGACCAACGACCATCAAGTAATATTAATTAAAAAGCCAACGATCAACGACCATCGACTCTCATCACACATATGAATGCTAGATTTCAGAAGTAGATCACAGAAACTAACGACCAACGACCAACGACCATATACATGTGCATAATATATATTGGATTTAGAACGAGGAACATAAGCCAATTATGAATCACATTTATTATGCTTTTTAAATAAAAATTATTTTACTTGTTTTAGATCTAGACATTAAGAAACATACATCTACCATGTCTACCGTACCCGTTATATATTCCTCTCCCCTTCTCTTTTTTTCTTTCATTATCCACTGACTAGACCTCCTACATGATACGGATCTACGGACCCAGACTTCTTCTTTTTTGCTGTTGTTCAAATGACGCCCTCTATCGCGTGGCGTTGTATTCTAAAGGTAAGCCAAATCCTCATATTTTTAATGTAATTTTTCTTAGAATTCTATTCTCGATCACATATCAATTTTTTTTTTACCATTGTGTAATAACTTTAGCAAGCATGCATGTCGCGCACTGAGCCAGAGCTGGCCGAGGAGAGCATCCGCCCGAGCCTAAGTTGCCTAAGTTAGCAGCTCCTCCGGCCGGGGCCCTGGCTGCATCTAGCTAGCTAGCTGAGCTGCGCCACACGTCGAGCGCAAGGCAAGGTCGGTCTCCGGTCATCAGCTTCAGTTGCACATTTACATGCTTTTGGGGCAACGGATATTTAAAAAAAAATAGATTTTGTTTCATTCAGTAGCAACTATATGAAAACCGATCATATTTACCGAATTGATTGTATCAGAAAATGATTAAACACACAATTCGTCTTCAGTCTGCATGCGATTATTGTTTGCTGTCGATCATCATGCATATAACCAAAGACTTTGAATTTACAAGACAAATCACTCTCTCCACTTCCGAGCCGGGGTACATTTTGGCAAAGGGTAGCTGCTGTGTTAAAAATGGACTCGGGGGGGGGGGGGGGGAATGCGTTCGCCATTGGTACGTGTGAAAAGAACATATGTCTCTTTTTCCTTGATATTTCATATCTAAAATTTTGTTTTTGAAGCCTGATTTTTGCATGAGCAGAAGGATGGGTAGTTAAAGAAACATTTCTGGAATCTTTATTTTAAATAAATTGCACTATAAATCACCAGGATCATTCCTGCTTTTTTACGGAGTCACCTGTCATAGGGTTAACACGTGAAAACAAGGATATTAAGAATGATTATTTTCCCCTCTATGTTTACCTTGAATTTATTGCAAATGTAACTTACATGTAATCTGAGACTCTGAAAGAGCTTACCGAAGGCTCAAAAAGTGAAAGAGACCCCCCATAAATCCCCGGGAATATGCCAGCTTTTTGTTTTCCAGCTGCCATAGGTCGGGCCATAGGTTAACAAGCAAAAACAGGGATTTTGAAATGATTTTGATTCCCATAGCTTTTATTCAAATTTAAGAAACAGGTAATTTATATGAAATTTCAAGCTCTGGAAATAAATGTATAATTGAGGCTCGATGAATTCAATAGACCCCCCAAAAATCCCCGGGAATATGCATGCGTCGTCTGCTGCTAGAGCCAGGGAGGTAAAAATTGAATAGGTAAAATTTAGAATTGATTAGAAATAAAAATTATAATCACTGTTCTATTGTGCCTCATTTAATTTAATGAAGTCACTTTTACAGATCGGTTGTGAGAGTAGAGAGTATGAGAAAATAAAAGGAAAATAAAACTCTTCGAGAGAGAGAGAGAGGGGGGGGGAGGGAGAAAGAGACAAAGAGAGCGGGGTGAGCTAAATGGGATATGCCTACTTTTTGAAAAAACAGAATTGAGGATTCGGTAGTAAATATATCCTCAGCTGGTATTGTTATAGAAGGTTAAAAAGTATTTGATTAAAATAATGTAGAGGCCGTGGCTTTCCCCCCTCTTTTCATAATTGTAGGCCCTGTTGCACCCTATACTACCCTGATAGCAGAGACTGGTAAGAATAACATCATATTAACGTCATTTTAAAGTCGTGTCATACGTCTTATTTACGTATTTTTATATGTCTTTAAGACGATACTTTGCACCAGCACACCGGACGTAAAATAAGACGTCATATTTTTACGTCAATTTTACATCATATTGGTCGGGAAAAAAAACCGTCTTTATGACTTCTTTAAGACCCAAAGGAAGCTCACAGACTGGTAAAAAATCACGTCATAAAGACGTCAAAGCTTCAAAGCTGGTTTATAAAATATTTTAGAATGTATTCAACATTATGATGTTTTCTCTTTGTTAATGTTCTAGCCTACAGATCGTCCTAAACTAGCCCTATATCCTAACATCCTACATCCTATACCTAACTACTGATGCTTTGTATCGACATTACTATACATATATGGACTGTAGTGTAGTACTTGAAAAAACAGTTAGAAATTACAATTTCTTGATACATTCTGAAATACCCTGCCCATGACATTAACTGAATGGTGTTCAACATGGAAGTACATTGTTCATTAAATCAGTAGTGCAATCATTGAATAAAATGTTGAAATTCAAATGTTATCTTCCTTTTTTCACAAATTTAGTCATTTCTGGTCATTCATGAATATTCATGAATCACGATCAACTATTACAGTCATATCACGACGTAAAACTGACGTAAACACGTCATATTATGGTCTTGAAAAAAGCTGTTATAAAGTGGGAAATAATTGACGTAAAAATACGTCTTATTCTGGTCTTTAAAAAAGACGTTAAAAAGTGGTAAATATTTGACGTAAAATATATGTCATCTTATGTTCAAACAAAATTTGAGAAAATTTTGGTTATATAAAGATGTCACAAGGTTGTCGTAAAATAGTCGTGTATACGACATATTGACGTGTGGACCAGTTTATGACCAGTTCTTGACGTCTTAAAGACGTCCGTCTGCTATCAGGGTCTTATAGTCACAAAATAGAATTATGCCTATGCAGTATGCACTTATGTCATATGGCAATTAATCTGCATTTTGCCACTCTCCACCCAGCTGAAGATGGGTACGGGCAGGAAGAAATTCCTAAAATGCTGTGAGGACTGAAATTGGTAGTCAGGCTGAGCCGGGGTATAATATTGAGAGCGCCTTGAGCACCTTTGTTTAGTGAATACGTGCGGGTATAAATATCCAATACTGTTATAATACCTGAAAATTAACTGATTACCTTCTTCATTGTATGCAAGGGAGCGTAGCGACGGAGCGGAAGATATTATATTTTTTGAACAGTCAAACATATTTTAGAGCACTTTAGGAAAGTCTTCACAATCTGTTGTCAACGATCCGTTGTAGCCTTAACTCATTATTTTCAACATGCACTTTTGTTCCAAATTTGCGTCTGGACAATCCTCTGCAAAATCTCCCGGGGAGCAGCCTTTCAGACCGAGACATTATTTCTAATATTCAACTATTTTCTGGCACTATTTCCTTTAAAAATGATTATGTATATCAATTCCATAAATAGTTTTGGATATTGATTACTGAAGCACTGAAACTAAAACGTACCATTTCCTCATCTAGCTTTTCAGCTTTGAAGTCTTGAAAAGTAATGTAATTTACTCTTCCCATTTTTCCAAGAAAAAATGAGTTTACAAAGGTATTTATTCCTCTGTATCGATATTTGGAAACTAATAGTGGGCGTCATGATGTACATTAAACTCTTGCTTTTGAAATGTGATTAAAATGACACCACTCTCGCTTTTCAGCTTCGAAATCTTGAAAGGTAGTGTGACTATTCTCACTTTTCTAAGAAAAATGAAAATAAAGTTTCCAAAGGCATTTATTTCTCCCTTCCGTCTTTAAAAGCTTTCGATAGTTGGAAACTAAATATAATGGGCGTTATCATGATCATGCACGTTAAATTCTTACTTTCGAAATTGGATGACACTCCTCGCGCTTTTCAGCTTTGAAATCTTGAAAGGCATTGTAAATAAATATTCTCGATTTTCCAAGAAAACTGAAAACAAAGCTTCCAAACATGCCCTTAAGAAAATTTCGATATTTTGAATCGTAATGATGCACGTAAGATGTTTGCTTTTGAAAGGTGACTGATAAGACACTGCTTCTATACAAGTTTTAGTTTGGAAAATTTGTTATGAATTTTTGAAATTTGAAGTTAGATGACTTCATATACGTGAAAATAAAAACAAAAAAGTCCTTCAAAGTGTGATAAATATTTGGTGATGGAGCCAGTAATAAATGATAAGGCATGAATATAAACTTTTGGTCCATTAAATGATCAAATTAGGTAGTTTCTACTGAAAAGAGAATTCAAAGTCGGTAGGTGCTTAAATTCCATGAAAAGTGGTTGTCTACCGCCTAAATCGGTAGAGTTGGCAAGTATGTGATTTTCAACCACTAATTTGCTCTCAGCCACTCAAATGAAAGGATTTTCAGTTGCTTATAACAGTTGTCAGTAAAAATCACTGACAAAACTCTTCATGGAACGTTCCCCTATTAATTTCAGGGTAGAAATGAAAATTTCTTCTTTGAATAAATCTTATGTCTTGAAAAAGCAAGAAGTCGTTTATGATGATTGTTGTGATCTCATTGGAAAAGCCATAAAAAAAATGGTAATATAATATATGGCTGCAGGGGCGTAACAGGTACCTGTCATCAGGGGGGGGGGGGGCAGAGCCCAAAATTTCCCGGTAACTAGTTTATGTCTAGAATCTGTGGCGTAGCTACGACTGCATTTTAGGAGGATGGTAGTGCTCCACCGGCGTAAATCCAATTTTAGGAGTGGGGGATGAAAAACTTTTTAAATGATTTTTTTTTCCCTCTCACACATTTTGATATCTATTTTGCGAGCGAGCGAAGCGAGCGTGCAGAAAATAACCAGTTTTCCGGTTTTGAAATAAGAATTCTAAAATATGATGAAAGAGCGAATCGAGCGAGCCAAAAATAACCAGTTTTCTCGATTTTAATTGCATTTTCGGATGGAAATCCTAAGATTGTGACGAGCGAGCGAAGCGAGCGAGCCAAAAATTACCACTTTTTTGTTTTCGGTAGCATTTTCAAATAGAAATTCTAAAATATGATGGTTGTTTATGATAGATATTCAGAATTTTTACTAACTGATAAATTAAAATATATTTTCTTCCTTAAAAAGTGTGTTTGCATGGGGGAAATTCGTACACACCATCCCCCTCCCCCCCAAGTGGGGATGATAGATCCCCCACCCCCGGAATTTACACCAATGTAGTGCCCCCTAGAGGGGGGGGGGGTGCAGGGAGGGGGAGTTTCCCCCCTCCCGCGCGAAGCGCGGAAGCTCCGACGTTTCTTTGAATTCTGCGGCGTAACTATAGGATTTTATTTTAGGGAGATGGTAGTGCTCCCTAGGGGGAGGGTGCAGGGAGCTCCGACGTTTTTTCGCTGTCAGTTCCCGCTCTTTTTACGCTTTCTGCCTGTTATCGGGGGGGGGGGGGGAAGGGGGCATACGCATATCCAAAAATTTCCCGGTAATGAAGTCTAGAATCAGTGGTGTAGCTAGGATTTCATTTTAGGGGGACGACAGTGCAAAGCGCGCTCCCTAGGCATGCTAAGGGGAGAGTGCAGGGATGGTGATTTTCCCTTCCCGCGCGAAGCGCGGAAGCTCTGACATTTCTTTGAATTGTTCGTTGACTGTTCCCGGTCTCTTACATTCTCTGCCTGTTATCGGGGGGGGGGGGGGCAGAGCCGAAAATTTCCCGGTAAGTCTAGAAATAGAATATGCGAAGGTGAGCCTGCACTGCGAGTTGATTGTTGCGAAGCCCTTAGCAGGTGGGGCCCAGGGTTCTGGCTTAGGGCCCCTGATAGGGGGTCTACAGGGAAAGCCACTGCGGGGGTCCAGGGAGTGGAGCACCCGGAAACTCCGGGGTTTGGGTACTAAATTTTCCCTCATTTCTTTTGTTTCCCTTTGCTTTTTTCTCTTTCCCCCTTTCCCTCTTTTCCCTCTCTCTCTTCTTCTTTCTCCCCTTTTTCCTTTTTCTTTCTCGTTCTCCTTCTTCCTCTCCCTTTCTCCTTCTTTCTTTCCCTTTCTCCTTCTTTCTTTTCCTTTCTTCTTCTTCCTTTCCCTTTCTCCCTTCCTTTTTCTTCCTTTCCCTCCATTTCATTTTTCCCGGTGGTTTGGTGGATTTTCCCGCTGAAATCCTTCAGGGGGGGCACTCTGCCCCCCTGCCCCCCCGGCTGTTACGCCACTGTATGGCTGTAAAAAATAACCTAAGAATCACGTCATATTGTGGTCTTTAAAAAGTTGTTAAAACGTGGGAAATAATTGACGTAAAAAACCCCGTCTTATTCTGGTCTTAGAGAAGACGTAATAAAGTGGTAAATAGTTTGACGTAAAATTTACATCCCTGTTTTCACGAAGTGACGGATACGAGGAAAATTGCAGATTTTTCAATTTTGAGTTTTTTGCATTTTTGGACATCTTTCACTAACATCTTGAACCTCACAGAGTTTCAGACCGTAATAATGTCTTATTACGTAACTATGGCAATGACGTCAACAAGAAAATACCCCTTAAAAGGATTTTCTGTTTTCACGAAGTGACGGCTTTCAGCCGCCCCGTATGTTTTACGTGTGCGGCTGAGTTCCGTCACTTCGTGAAAAAAAATAAAAGCGCGTCTTCGCTTTGAATACGTGATCGCGCACAATTAGGTCAAATGCGCGCTCATCAAGTCCCATTTGTTTAACACGCGTTTGGCTGAGATCCGTCACTTCGTGAAAACAAAATCACAGTTGGACCTTGAATTTTTTGTTTTCACGAAATGACGGCATTGTTTACACCTCGTTTTCTTCTAAAATATAAAAGGAATATGCAAATGATTGATAATGAACGTTGTCCAGAATATGCCCTATACGAGGGTATAAAATTTATTCACCCTTCATACATGAAAGAGGTTGAGATTGAGGTTTGAAACTTTGAAAGCGATTTACTCAAAACTAACTTTTTTTAAGTTGCGCGCTCATCCGTCACTTCGTGAAAACAGGGACGTTATGGTCAAACAAAAAGTGGGGAAATATTGGTCATAAAAAAGACGTTGTATTGCCGTCGCAAAATAGTCATCTATACGACGTATGACGTGTGGACCAGTTTGAGACCATTTTATGACGTCTTAAAGACGTACGTCTGCTATCAGGGTAGGCCTACCGTTTTTTTCTTTTCTTTTCTTTTCTTCGATCCCCTGACTACTCAGATTGCTACAGCAGAACACATGTATTACAAACCTCACTTTCAGTTTTTCTTATTGGAGGCGTATCCAAGAATCTCCTTGCCCCTAGGCCTACATGCCAGCAGCCACCAAATCTGATTTCACACATCGAGTGAAAGGAAATGTGCATCCCGGCACTGAAGGAACGTGACAAAACCTTCTCTCCCTTGCTTGTCCAAAAACTCAGAGTGAGATACCTGATATTTTTTAAAAACAATTTTTGGGTTAATTATTTTTGTCAGACGTGCTTGTCCACTCAACTAAGAGAATTTTGAATAGTCTTTATTGCTCGCACTCTATCTCATGTTTTTCAAAGCCCTTTCACCTGTCCTTGGACTTTTAACATAATCATAAGGCCTGTATTTTAAAGGTTTGTAATTTGCATAAATCGTGATACATTATATTGAATAAAATATTCTGATTTAGAGAAAAACTTGAAGATCTCCTTTTTATTAATTTTATTTCAAAATTTCCCGACATCCCTGTCAGATATCTCAGCGTTTGCTCATATAGAGCTTAATATCATGGAACACGTTTACCCCCCCCCCCCCTTAGAATTTCACAGCAATCTCTCTCCTGCATAACTTATTAGCTCTGGCCCCTTCCGATTCTTACCCTTAACTCCCTCACATGTTGCAGTTAAAGTTGACCATATTTGTTGATGCGCATAAGTTTTTATTTCATTACGGGACAATATCAATTAATTATGTTATACCCTTCACCTCTTTGGCTCTTTACCAAAAGCGAAGTAGGCTGCATAAAAAGAAGAAAAATAATGAAGATAAGAAATCTTGATAAAGGCTGTAACTCTTTTCCTCTGGGCCGTCTTCCCCGATTGACATGTACCCACTGAGAGATAAGTGCATGTACCACACATCGATATACAGACGTGCTTTTTCTTTGCATTAATATTCTTTGATACTAATTGGCATGCAATTTATCACTTCACCGACACCATACCGAAAAATTGCTACATATGTTGTAAAAACAAATTGAAAATAAAGACGGATTTTGTGAACAAAGATGAATAAAGACGGTAAGTCGTCACTTTCAAGTAAACTTAACTTTTATGAAAACTACTAGTTGGGTTTCAGTGTTCATGAATACCTATTTTTGCTCCTGATATGAAGTGACCGATTGGTCCTTATGTAGAGTATTGTTCAGTCCCACGCCCTCGATTTGATGTAGTCTAGATCTAGTTATTTTCTCATGTGGCTGAGCTGTGAATCATGTCTATTTGCGTGTATGAAGTTGTTGAACGAGAAAAAAGAAGAAGAAGATTACTTACTTATTTTACTTACTTGGATGTCGAGACATAAAGTATTATCAGATTATGCTCATGTGCCCCTTGAGTCATTTTATCTGTGGTATGGTTAAGAAGAAGAGGAAGAAGAAGAAGAAGAAAAA
>JAPZVO010000635.1:0-29606 GCA_029962745.1 Echinometra lucunter
AAAAAGCAAACATTTTCCAAGAATTTGTTGATTATTTTAGTGATTTCTATCTCCAACTATAGAGGGCAGCATTTCACATAAATTTGCACAGCTCACCATACCAATGGCTCCCTGAGTGGGCTATGCTATGCCGATGCCCGCTTGTACAGCTCTGTGTATAGCTAACGTACACCGTATCCTGGGCCTGGCCAGCCGGCTCCAGCCGCCGTAGCTACCTTCAAATTGCGCTGGTCGACTGGATGACGATAGCGCGTGTCGACTGTCGAGTAACGATCATTAACATAACATAGGTCGGAGCTATTAACTACTTTGTTTAACTAGTTTAAAGGTAATACTGAGAAAGTTCACACCCCTTCGTAAATTGATAAGTAATATCTATCAAACTATGACTGTCATCAAAATCATTCACACACTAAATAACAATCACTTACATGCCCAAGGCCATGAAGGCGTTCGTCTACATTGCAATTTTTCATGCTCAATATCATTATCAAAGATCAAGCCAAAAACACGTGCTTTATTGGTAACTTTAATTCCAGGCTGAAATTTCAACTAGAATCGAAATAATATGTTTTATATTACATTTTAGGAAAAATAATTAAAGGTCTAAAAATTTTAATGACATACTGATGAATCACCAACATTTTATTGTGAAAAAAACTGATTATTTGCATTAGATAAATGAAATTAATTTATACAAACGCCTTGCAAAATACTTTTTATGCACTTAAAGAACACATATATAGCCATAAGGTAACCCCGGGAAATTCAAGGAGGGGAGCTAGCTCAGATGGTAGAGCGCTCGCTTAGCATGCGAGAGGTACCGGGATCGATGCCCGGGTTCTCCAACTGGAACTTTTTTTTTTTGCTCCCCGAATCCTGAAACCTCGTCTTTATCGGGAGATGCTGTTCTTTTATTTCCGCAGTTTTTAAAAAAATATATTCATTAAACTATTTATTCATTCATTCAGAGTTGCTATCACTTGAGTCTAAGAAAAAAGAAACAAGTGACATGATTGTATGATATGCTTTAGACATGATGATCAGTATTCTTTTCTCTTACTTATTGATATCATATGTATTATTTCGTTCTTTTGTGTTGATTTTTTTGTTTCATTTTAAATGTGTTGTTGTTAAACTCCTGTAAATATGTTTCATTATGTATACAGTGCTAAATACTTACCAGCCAGGTTACCAGCAGTCAAGTTGATGTTCTCTTTAGGACCTCATTGTAAATAAGCTTTCGAGCTTTCATGGGTCATCCTGTCAAGCTTTAATGAACTTCTTCTTTATTTATACCATGTGATCTTTATCACTATGTATATATGAACTTGACAAATAAAAGAAATCAAATCAAAAATCAAAATCATTTATTTCATCTTTTAAGGAGATACTCCTATCCCATTTCACATACCAACCTTATTTTCTTTCTCCGTTGATATTGAAACTATTGTTTATTTATTCATTTATTTATTTATTTATTTATTTATTTATTTATTTTCTTCAGTAAGGAAAACTGCTGGTTAATGGATTACAATAGGCCTATGACAACAAGGGGGCCCCCCAAATGAATATGTGGCATCTTCATCGTCAAGTCACTGTAAATAATACCCGTGGTCTTCAGCAAAAAGGAGGCCTATTCATGTACTTAGCATGAGTAATAAGAGCAGTGACTCTCAACGATAGCAAAGTGCTTACAGTATATTATTATTATATTAAATACGTTGATGATCTTACAAAAACTGAAGATCGAACTTTACAAAAACAGTCAGTATTACAGCATGCATTATTACGATGAACAGAAAGTATACGAAACTAAATCCATCTGCTCCTAATATTGAGCATTGGCGATTCATCAATCATTGTCTTATGTAGAAACTGTAAAAATTCTGGGAGTTTACATCCAACAAAATTTAAAATGGGACAACCATAGTTTTAGAAAACTCTACATGTTTAGCCATGGTAGAGCAAAACCGATTCCAGACTTAATTCAAATATAATTATGTCGGAGTCCTGTTTTGGAGTATTGTGCACCAGTTTCTAATGGAGGTCTCACTGTAGAACATACAAAATTTCGAAAGAATCCAGAAAAGAGTATATAAAAAAATTATGTGTAATATTATAGCAAAAATTTACATATAGACTATGACTGGTAATAAGGCGATCGAGAAAAATTTTGTATTGATTTTGCTGAATCGTTATTATGAAAACCATACTGTATATTAAAGCTGGATACCTGAACGAAAATATTTTGGCATGTCATTACGGAACATACAAAAGTATAGTCAATAAGACCTCCCGTTTCAAACAAAGTGCAATGCCCTATAATCGTTGATTTTCCTGTAAGCCCTTTTTTTAACCTATCAATGTCAGTCCTATAGTATACTTCTATATTTCTTTCTAATCAGGCCAGCTTTATATAATTGCTGATATTCTTTTATACAAGTTCTGCCATTGTGAGCACGTATTTCAGCCTTCTGGCTGCAGCACGTGTATCTATTTAGTGCACTCTGCATTTTGAGTCAAAATATCCGTGAATTGAATTGATATAAAGGCCTATGTAAAGATTAGGCAAAAAATAATTATGCCGAAAAATGATACTTTAAAATGTATCGAATAGAATTTAGGAGTATGCAAGTCTACCCCTCACAACACTATTTTCCATTCTTGTGCATGTTCCTCCTTTGTAAGTGCCCCTTTCCGCTGGTGCCCCCGTCCCCGCACTTTGAAAGACGTTCAGTGCCGCCCCTGGCTTACCTGCTGTCCCGGTCAAATGGAGGGGGGGGGGAGGGAGAAAACGAAAAAGAAATTTATAGAAAGAAACATGTCTGTCCTATAATAGCCGGAGGTTTTGCATAATCGGAGAACAAAAAATCCCAGTTGGAGAACCCGGGCATCGATCCCGGTACCTCTCGAATGCAAATCGAGCGCTCTACCATCTGAGCTAGTCCCCCTCCTTAAGATTTGGATGGTAAACAGATTATTTCATTATAGGCATTTGAAGTCGGTTTCGTAATCATTCTGTCAACTTTTATAAGAACTCACTGGAGCCAGACGTCTGTGGGCTATATAGGCCTACAGGCTGTCAGCTTTGTGGACTGCATGTATCAAAAAAATAAATAAATAAAAAATAATAATAATAATAGACCCGTTTACTAATTTTATGCATAGTTGAAAAAAGTTTCCCTTCAAAACTAAGAACTTGCCAGAGCCTTCCCCGACATAGCAACAACTAATTTATGCAAACCCGATTCCATTCAGATGCCATTATGCATCATAGCTAGCCTGAACTGTATACTTGGTAACCACGAGTTCTGGAGAGAACCGTGCTTAAATTTTAAAATATTAGTAAACAGGACCAGGGGCGGTGCTACAGCCTCCTCCTGATTTTAAAAGTGATAAAAAAGGGGAGAAAAAGAAGAACAAAGAGGACGAAGAAGAAAGAAGAGGATGGAGAAAGAGAGGCCTGAGGCTTCCTACAATTTAATACCCCTATTTGTTCATTTAAAACGTCAATAAATTCACCTATGGGTCATCTTGCCCCCCCCCCTCCAAAATACCCTGGCGCCGCCCCTGTTTGTTGTTTTGAAACCTCTTTGACTTGCATACCTCCATCAGACCATGTTCTAACACCCTCCCCCTCCTCCCTCTCACGTGTTCTCTCTCTCTCTCCCTCCCCCCCCCCCCTCTCTCTCTCTGTCTCTCTATTATCCTCCTCTCTCATTCATCATTTTCAGAATAAACGCACCCATAATACTGGGACGTGTCATGATGGACGAATCACTGACTTTCAAATACACTTCTGGCCAGAATAAATGGAATTTAGAAGGATTAATCCTTCACTGAATAAAGATTCTCGCTATATTAGATTTTGTTGTCCTATATCCTCAATGCTCCAGTGATTTTGAGGCAGCAGACAGCCTGTGGAGGATGTACAAGTCCTAGAGTGGACGAAAGCTTTCATGGCGAGTGGATCATAATTTGCTGACACCGGGCTTTTGTGAAAAGCACTAGAAATACCTGTAATAGAGCTACATCTCTGGAGCACAGCAAACAAACTGTCCTACCATAGACTTTCTTCGAACTGCTTCGAGCATTGTCGGGCCAGGGAAAGTGAGATCATGACTTTACCATAATGGGGCAATAGGTGGAATATACAAAGCATTACATAAGGTCTGTTGGTCATAAAACTCAATTCCACTCTGGGTGATGAACAACACCTGTCACTGGGTAAGCACCCGAATGGTGTCAGATTCCCCACGAAAGCCAATACTGTGTGTCTTTAAGCTCAGGCTTGCCTTTACATTCCTAGAAGCGTGAAAGTATGTTGTTGAAAATAAAAGAAAAACTTGGGAAGAGAAAAGGGAAATGGAGGGGGGAAATGGAAGGAAGTCTACTTTAAGGTTAGGGTTAGTGAAAAAAGGGAAAAAAGAAAAGAGGAGGAAGAAGATAATGATGATAATGAGGATGATGACGATGATAAGATGATGAGGATGATGACGATGATAAGATGATGAGGATGATGACGATGATAAGATGATGAGGATGATGACGATGATAAGATGATGAGGATGATGACGATAAGATGATGAGGATGATGACGATGATAAGATGATGAGGATGATGACGATGATAAGATGATGAGGATGATGACGATGATAAGATGATGAGGATGATGACGATGATGAGGATGATGACGATGATAAGATGATGAGGATGATGACGATGATAAGATGATGAGGATGATGACGATGATAAGATGATGAGGATGATGACGATGATAAGATGATGAGGATGATGACGATGATAAGATGATGAGGATGATGACAATGATAAGATGAGGATAATGATGATGATAAGATGATGAGGATGATGACGATGATAAGATGATGAGGATGATGACGATGATAAGATGATGACGATGATGACGATGATAAGATGATGACGATGATGACGATGATAAGATGATGACGATGATGACGATGATAAGATGATGAGAATGATGACGATGATAAGATGATTATGATGATAATGAGGATGATCACGATGATATGATGATAATGAGGATGATCACGATGATATGATGATGATGAGGATGATCACGATGATATGATGATGATGATGATTAAGAAAGCACATGAAAAGCAGAAGGTCTACCTTTAGCAAGGCCACGGGATTCGGGGAGCAAAAAAAGGTGTCCAGTTGGAGGACCCGGGCATCTCTCGCATGCAAAGCGAGTGCTCTACCATCTGAGCTAGCCCCCTTCCTTAAACAGAAATCGTTAAATCAGACATTATTTTATCTGGATAAATCTTTCACTGAAAAGGGATTCTGGCGATTCACTGTCATATATTTGCTCCAGTGATTTCGAGGCGGCGTGCAGCAGACAGCATGCCTCGAAATTTGGCATATGCATAAATGTCAAGAAAACTAATTTTAGCAAGGCAGAGATAAAGCCAAGAATCTGTTTGAAACTAGATGGACATCATTGAGCAGGTCATACATCCACTTAGGGCAAAATATCACAGATGAAGCCAGATACGATGCGGACATCAAAAGAAGAATTGAAATGGCAATTAATACATTTCTGGCGAGAAAGAGAGAGAGAGAGGGGGGAGCATAATATAAAGACTTGTGTCAACAAAACAGACTGATTCGATAAAATCCTTGTTTCCAATGTACCGTAACATTTATTCTATTGCACAAACTTCCCATGCAGTCAAACATATTGAATTTTATTTTACTTGAACAAATCCTCTACAAACCAATGCTTTAATTTAGCTCTGCATAATTCCTATATATACAGAAATAAATGTTCTGTGAATCATTTCTCCAGCTTCTTTTGTATTTCATAAGCCTTTACTATTGTTTCTCTATGTATATATGAACTTGACAAATAAAAGAAATCAAATCAAAAATCAAAATCATTTATTTCATCTTTTAAGGAGATACTCCTATCCCATTTCACATACCAACCTTATTTTCTTTCTCCGTTGATATTGAAACTATTGTTTATTTATTCATTTATTTATTTATTTATTTATTTATTTATTTATTTTCTTCAGTAAGGAAAACTGCTGGTTAATGGATTACAATAGGCCTATGACAACAAGGGGGCCCCCCAAATGAATATGTGGCATCTTCATCGTCAAGTCACTGTAAATAATACCCGTGGTCTTCAGCAAAAAGGAGGCCTATTCATGTACTTAGCATGAGTAATAAGAGCAGTGACTCTCAACGATAGCAAAGTGCTTACAGTATATTATTATTATATTAAATACGTTGATGATCTTACAAAAACTGAAGATCGAACTTTACAAAAACAGTCAGTATTACAGCATGCATTATTACGATGAACAGAAAGTATACGAAACTAAATCCATCTGCTCCTAATATTGAGCATTGGCGATTCATCAATCATTGTCTTATGTAGAAACTGTAAAAATTCTGGGAGTTTACATCCAACAAAATTTAAAATGGGACAACCATAGTTTTAGAAAACTCTACATGTTTAGCCATGGTAGAGCAAAACCGATTCCAGACTTAATTCAAATATAATTATGTCGGAGTCCTGTTTTGGAGTATTGTGCACCAGTTTCTAATGGAGGTCTCACTGTAGAACATACAAAATTTCGAAAGAATCCAGAAAAGAGTATATAAAAAAATTATGTGTAATATTATAGCAAAAATTTACATATAGACTATGACTGGTAATAAGGCGATCGAGAAAAATTTTGTATTGATTTTGCTGAATCGTTATTATGAAAACCATACTGTATATTAAAGCTGGATACCTGAACGAAAATATTTTGGCATGTCATTACGGAACATACAAAAGTATAGTCAATAAGACCTCCCGTTTCAAACAAAGTGCAATGCCCTATAATCGTTGATTTTCCTGTAAGCCCTTTTTTTAACCTATCAATGTCAGTCCTATAGTATACTTCTATATTTCTTTCTAATCAGGCCAGCTTTATATAATTGCTGATATTCTTTTATACAAGTTCTGCCATTGTGAGCACGTATTTCAGCCTTCTGGCTGCAGCACGTGTATCTATTTAGTGCACTCTGCATTTTGAGTCAAAATATCCGTGAATTGAATTGATATAAAGGCCTATGTAAAGATTAGGCAAAAAATAATTATGCCGAAAAATGATACTTTAAAATGTATCGAATAGAATTTAGGAGTATGCAAGTCTACCCCTCACAACACTATTTTCCATTCTTGTGCATGTTCCTCCTTTGTAAGTGCCCCTTTCCGCTGGTGCCCCCGTCCCCGCACTTTGAAAGACGTTCAGTGCCGCCCCTGGCTTACCTGCTGTCCCGGTCAAATGGAGGGGGGGGGGGGGGGAGGGAGAAAACGAAAAAGAAATTTATAGAAAGAAACATGTCTGTCCTATAATAGCCGGAGGTTTTGCATAATCGGAGAACAAAAAATCCCAGTTGGAGAACCCGGGCATCGATCCCGGTACCTCTCGAATGCAAATCGAGCGCTCTACCATCTGAGCTAGTCCCCCTCCTTAAGATTTGGATGGTAAACAGATTATTTCATTATAGGCATTTGAAGTCGGTTTCGTAATCATTCTGTCAACTTTTATAAGAACTCACTGGAGCCAGACGTCTGTGGGCTATATAGGCCTACAGGCTGTCAGCTTTGTGGACTGCATGTATCAAAAAAATAAATAAATAAAAAATAATAATAATAATAGACCCGTTTACTAATTTTATGCATAGTTGAAAAAAGTTTCCCTTCAAAACTAAGAACTTGCCAGAGCCTTCCCCGACATAGCAACAACTAATTTATGCAAACCCGATTCCATTCAGATGCCATTATGCATCATAGCTAGCCTGAACTGTATACTTGGTAACCACGAGTTCTGGAGAGAACCGTGCTTAAATTTTAAAATATTAGTAAACAGGACCAGGGGCGGTGCTACAGCCTCCTCCTGATTTTAAAAGTGATAAAAAAGGGGAGAAAAAGAAGAACAAAGAGGACGAAGAAGAAAGAAGAGGATGGAGAAAGAGAGGCCTGAGGCTTCCTACAATTTAATACCCCTATTTGTTCATTTAAAACGTCAATAAATTCACCTATGGGTCATCTTGCCCCCCCCCCTCCAAAATACCCTGGCGCCGCCCCTGTTTGTTGTTTTGAAACCTCTTTGACTTGCATACCTCCATCAGACCATGTTCTAACACCCTCCCCTCCTCCCTCTCACGTGTTCTCTCTCTCTCCCCTCCCCCCCCCCCCCCTCTCTCTCTCTGTCTCTCTATTATCCTCCTCTCTCATTCATCATTTTCAGAATAAACGCACCCATAATACTGGGACGTGTCATGATGGACGAATCACTGACTTTCAAATACACTTCTGGCCAGAATAAATGGAATTTAGAAGGATTAATCCTTCACTGAATAAAGATTCTCGCTATATTAGATTTTGTTGTCCTATATCCTCAATGCTCCAGTGATTTTGAGGCAGCAGACAGCCTGTGGAGGATGTACAAGTCCTAGAGTGGACGAAAGCTTTCATGGCGAGTGGATCATAATTTGCTGACACCGGGCTTTTGTGAAAAGCACTAGAAATACCTGTAATAGAGCTACATCTCTGGAGCACAGCAAACAAACTGTCCTACCATAGACTTTCTTCGAACTGCTTCGAGCATTGTCGGGCCAGGGAAAGTGAGATCATGACTTTACCATAATGGGGCAATAGGTGGAATATACAAAGCATTACATAAGGTCTGTTGGTCATAAAACTCAATTCCACTCTGGGTGATGAACAACACCTGTCACTGGGTAAGCACCCGAATGGTGTCAGATTCCCCACGAAAGCCAATACTGTGTGTCTTTAAGCTCAGGCTTGCCTTTACATTCCTAGAAGCGTGAAAGTATGTTGTTGAAAATAAAAGAAAAACTTGGGAAGAGAAAAGGGAAATGGAGGGGGGAAATGGAAGGAAGTCTACTTTAAGGTTAGGGTTAGTGAAAAAAGGGAAAAAAGAAAAGAGGAGGAAGAAGATAATGATGATAATGAGGATGATGACGATGATAAGATGATGAGGATGATGACGATGATAAGATGATGAGGATGATGACGATGATAAGATGATGAGGATGATGACGATAAGATGATGAGGATGATGACGATGATAAGATGATGAGGATGATGACGATGATAAGATGATGAGGATGATGACGATGATAAGATGATGAGGATGATGACGATGATGAGGATGATGACGATGATAAGATGATGAGGATGATGACGATGATAAGATGATGAGGATGATGACGATGATAAGATGATGAGGATGATGACGATGATAAGATGATGAGGATGATGACAATGATAAGATGAGGATAATGATGATGATAAGATGATGAGGATGATGACGATGATAAGATGATGAGGATGATGACGATGATAAGATGATGACGATGATGACGATGATAAGATGATGACGATGATGACGATGATAAGATGATGAGGATGATGACGATGATAAGATGATGAGAATGATGACGATGATAAGATGATAATGAGGATGATGACGATGATTATGATGATAATGAGGATGATCACGATGATATGATGATAATGAGGATGATCACGATGATATGATGATGATGAGGATGATCACGATGATATGATGATGATGATGATTAAGAAAGCACATGAAAAGCAGAAGGTCTACCTTTAGCAAGGCCACGGGATTCGGGGAGCAAAAAAAGGTGTCCAGTTGGAGGACCCGGGCATCTCTCGCATGCAAAGCGAGTGCTCTACCATCTGAGCTAGCCCCCTTCCTTAAACAGAAATCGTTAAATCAGACATTATTTTATCTGGATAAATCTTTCACTGAAAAGGGATTCTGGCGATTCACTGTCATATATTTGCTCCAGTGATTTCGAGGCGGCGTGCAGCAGACAGCATGCCTCGAAATTTGGCATATGCATAAATGTCAAGAAAACTAATTTTAGCAAGGCAGAGATAAAGCCAAGAATCTGTTTGAAACTAGATGGACATCATTGAGCAGGTCATACATCCACTTAGGGCAAAATATCACAGATGAAGCCAGATACGATGCGGACATCAAAAGAAGAATTGAAATGGCAATTAATACATTTCTGGCGAGAAAGAGAGAGAGAGAGGGGGGAGCATAATATAAAGACTTGTGTCAACAAAACAGACTGATTCGATAAAATCCTTGTTTCCAATGTACCGTAACATTTATTCTATTGCACAAACTTCCCATGCAGTCAAACATATTGAATTTTATTTTACTTGAACAAATCCTCTACAAACCAATGCTTTAATTTAGCTCTGCATAATTCCTATATATACAGAAATAAATGTTCTGTGAATCATTTCTCCAGCTTCTTTTGTATTTCATAAGCCTTTACTATTGTTTCTCTATGTATATATGAACTTGACAAATAAAAGAAATCAAATCAAAAATCAAAATCATTTATTTCATCTTTTAAGGAGATACTCCTATCCCATTTCACATACCAACCTTATTTTCTTTCTCCGTTGATATTGAAACTATTGTTTATTTATTCATTTATTTATTTATTTATTTATTTATTTATTTATTTATTTATTTTCTTCAGTAAGGAAAACTGCTGGTTAATGGATTACAATAGGCCTATGACAACAAGGGGGCCCCCCAAATGAATATGTGGCATCTTCATCGTCAAGTCACTGTAAATAATACCCGTGGTCTTCAGCAAAAAGGAGGCCTATTCATGTACTTAGCATGAGTAATAAGAGCAGTGACTCTCAACGATAGCAAAGTGCTTACAGTATATTATTATTATATTAAATACGTTGATGATCTTACAAAAACTGAAGATCGAACTTTACAAAAACAGTCAGTATTACAGCATGCATTATTACGATGAACAGAAAGTACACGAAACTAAATCCATCTGCTCCTAATATTGAGCATTGGCGATTCATCAATCATTGTCTTATGTAGAAACTGTAAAAATTCTGGGAGTTTACATCCAACAAAATTTAAAATGGGACAACCATAGTTTTAGAAAACTCTACTTGTTTAGCCATGGTAGAGCAAAACCGATTCCAGACTTAATTCAAATATAATTATGTCGGAGTCCTGTTTTGGAGTATTGTGCACCAGTTTCTAATGGAGGTCTCACTGTAGAACATACAAAATTTCGAAAGAATCCAGAAAAGAGTATATAAAAAAATTATGTGTAATATTATAGCAAAAATTTACATATAGACTATGACTGGTAATAAGGCGATCGAGAAAAATTTTGTATTGATTTTGCTGAATCGTTATTATGAAAACCATACTGTATATTAAAGCTGGATACCTGAACGAAAATATTTTGGCATGTCATTACGGAACATACAAAAGTATAGTCAATAAGACCTCCCGTTTCAAACAAAGTGCAATGCCCTATAATCGTTGATTTTCCTGTAAGCCCTTTTTTTAACCTATCAATGTCAGTCCTATAGTATACTTCTATATTTCTTTCTAATCAGGCCAGCTTTATATAATTGCTGATATTCTTTTATACAAGTTCTGCCATTGTGAGCACGTATTTCAGCCTTCTGGCTGCAGCACGTGTATCTATTTAGTGCACTCTGCATTTTGAGTCAAAATATCCGTGAATTGAATTGATATAAAGGCCTATGTAAAGATTAGGCAAAAAATAATTATGCCGAAAAATGATACTTTAAAATGTATCGAATAGAATTTAGGAGTATGCAAGTCTACCCCTCACAACACTATTTTCCATTCTTGTGCATGTTCCTCCTTTGTAAGTGCCCCTTTCCGCTGGTGCCCCCGTCCCCGCACTTTGAAAGACGTTCAGTGCCGCCCCTGGCTTACCTGCTGTCCCGGTCAAATGGAGGGGGGGGGGGAGGGAGAAAACGAAAAAGAAATTTATAGAAAGAAACATGTCTGTCCTATAATAGCCGGAGGTTTTGCATAATCGGAGAACAAAAAATCCCAGTTGGAGAACCCGGGCATCGATCCCGGTACCTCTCGAATGCAAATCGAGCGCTCTACCATCTGAGCTAGTCCCCCTCCTTAAGATTTGGATGGTAAACAGATTATTTCATTATAGGCATTTGAAGTCGGTTTCGTAATCATTCTATCAACTTTTATAAGAACTCACTGGAGCCAGACGTCTGTGGGCTATAGGCCTACAGGCTGTCAGCTTTGTGGACTGCATGTATCAAAAAAATAAATAAATAAAAAATAATAATAATAATAGACCCGTTTACTAATTTTATGCATAGTTGAAAAAAGTTTCCCTTCAAAACTAAGAACTTGCCAGAGCCTTCCCCGACATAGCAACAACTAATTTATGCAAACCCGATTCCATTCAGATGCCATTATGCATCATAGCTAGCCTGAACTGTATACTTGGTAACCACGAGTTCTGGAGAGAACCGTGCTTAAATTTTAAAATATTAGTAAACAGGACCAGGGGCGGTGCTACAGCCTCCTCCTGATTTTAAAAGTGATAAAAAAGGGGAGAAAAAGAAGAACAAAGAGGACGAAGAAGAAAGAAGAGGATGGAGAAAGAGAGGCCTGAGGCTTCCTACAATTTAATACCCCTATTTGTTCATTTAAAAACGTCAATAAATTCACCTATGGGTCATCTTGCCCCCCCCCCTCCAAAATACCCTGGCGCCGCCCCTGTTTGTTGTTTTGAAACCTCTTTGACTTGCATACCTCCATCAGACCATGTTCTAACACCCTCCCCCTCCTCCCTCTCACGTGTTCTCTCTCTCTCTCTCCCTCCCCCCCCCCCCCCTCTCTCTCTCTGTCTCTCTATTATCCTCCTCTCTCATTCATCATTTTCAGAATAAACGCACCCATAATACTGGGACGTGTCATGATGGACGAATCACTGACTTTCAAATACACTTCTGGCCAGAATAAATGGAATTTAGAAGGATTAATCCTTCACTGAATAAAGATTCTCGCTATATTAGATTTTGTTGTCCTATATCCTCAATGCTCCAGTGATTTTGAGGCAGCAGACAGCCTGTGGAGGATGTACAAGTCCTAGAGTGGACGAAAGCTTTCATGGCGAGTGGATCATAATTTGCTGACACCGGGCTTTTGTGAAAAGCACTAGAAATACCTGTAATAGAGCTACATCTCTGGAGCACAGCAAACAAACTGTCCTACCATAGACTTTCTTCGAACTGCTTCGAGCATTGTCGGGCCAGGGAAAGTGAGATCATGACTTTACCATAATGGGGCAATAGGTGGAATATACAAAGCATTACATAAGGTCTGTTGGTCATAAAACTCAATTCCACTCTGGGTGATGAACAACACCTGTCACTGGGTAAGCACCCGAATGGTGTCAGATTCCCCACGAAAGCCAATACTGTGTGTCTTTAAGCTCAGGCTTGCCTTTACATTCCTAGAAGCGTGAAAGTATGTTGTTGAAAATAAAAGAAAAACTTGGGAAGAGAAAAGGGAAATGGAGGGGGGAAATGGAAGGAAGTCTACTTTAAGGTTAGGGTTAGTGAAAAAAGGGAAAAAAGAAAAGAGGAGGAAGAAGATAATGATGATAATGAGGATGATGACGATGATAAGATGATGAGGATGATGACGATGATAAGATGATGAGGATGATGACGATGATAAGATGATGAGGATGATGACGATGATAAGATGATGAGGATGATGACGATAAGATGATGAGGATGATGACGATGATAAGATGATGAGGATGATGACGATGATAAGATGATGAGGATGATGACGATGATAAGATGATGAGGATGATGACGATGATAAGATGATGAGGATGATGACGATGATAAGATGATGAGGATGATGACAATGATAAGATGAGGATAATGATGATGATAAGATGATGAGGATGATGACGATGATAAGATGATGAGGATGATGACGATGATAAGATGATGACGATGATGACGATGATAAGATGATGACGATGATGACGATGATAAGATGATGAGGATGATGACGATGATAAGATGATGAGAATGATGACGATGATAAGATGATTATGATGATAATGAGGATGATCACGATGATATGATGATAATGAGGATGATCACGATGATATGATGATGATGAGGATGATCACGATGATATGATGATGATGATGATTAAGAAAGCACATGAAAAGCAGAAGGTCTACCTTTAGCAAGGCCACGGGATTCGGGGAGCAAAAAAAGGTGTCCAGTTGGAGGACCCGGGCATCTCTCGCTTGCAAAGCGAGTGCTCTACCATCTGAGCTAGCCCCCTTCCTTAAACAGAAATCGTTAAATCAGACATTATTTTATCTGGATAAATCTTTCACTGAAAAGGGATTCTGGCGATTCACTGTCATATATTTGCTCCAGTGATTTCGAGGCGGCGTGCAGCAGACAGCATGCCTCGAAATTTGGCATATGCATAAATGTCAAGAAAACTAATTTTAGCAAGGCAGAGATAAAGCCAAGAATCTGTTTGAAACTAGATGGACATCATTGAGCAGGTCATACATCCACTTAGGGCAAAATATCACAGATGAAGCCAGATACGATGCGGACATCAAAAGAAGAATTGAAATGGCAATTAATACATTTCTGGCGAGAAAGAGAGAGAGAGAGGGGGGAGCATAATATAAAGACTTGTGTCAACAAAACAGACTGATTCGATAAAATCCTTGTTTCCAATGTACCGTAACATTTATTCTATTGCACAAACTTCCCATGCAGTCAAACATATTGAATTTTATTTTACTTGAACAAATCCTCTACAAACCAATGCTTTAATTTAGCTCTGCATAATTCCTATATATACAGAAATAAATGTTCTGTGAATCATTTTCTCCAGCTTCTTTTGTATTTCATAAGCCTTTACTATTGTTTCTCTATGTATATATGAACTTGACAAATAAAAGAAATCAAATCAAAAATCAAAATCATTTATTTCATCTTTTAAGGAGATACTCCTATCCCATTTCACATACCAACCTTATTTTCTTTCTCCGTTGATATTGAAACTATTGTTTATTTATTCATTTATTTATTTATTTATTTATTTATTTATTTATTTATTTATTTTCTTCAGTAAGGAAAACTGCTGGTTAATGGATTACAATAGGCCTATGACAACAAGGGGGCCCCCCAAATGAATATGTGGCATCTTCATCGTCAAGTCACTGTAAATAATACCCGTGGTCTTCAGCAAAAAGGAGGCCTATTCATGTACTTAGCATGAGTAATAAGAGCAGTGACTCTCAACGATAGCAAAGTGCTTACAGTATATTATTATTATATTAAATACGTTGATGATCTTACAAAAACTGAAGATCGAACTTTACAAAAACAGTCAGTATTACAGCATGCATTATTACGATGAACAGAAAGTATACGAAACTAAATCCATCTGCTCCTAATATTGAGCATTGGCGATTCATCAATCATTGTCTTATGTAGAAACTGTAAAAATTCTGGGAGTTTACATCCAACAAAATTTAAAATGGGACAACCATAGTTTTAGAAAACTCTACTTGTTTAGCCATGGTAGAGCAAAACCGATTCCAGACTTAATTCAAATATAATTATGTCGGAGTCCTGTTTTGGAGTATTGTGCACCAGTTTCTAATGGAGGTCTCACTGTAGAACATACAAAATTTCGAAAGAATCCAGAAAAGAGTATATAAAAAAATTATGTGTAATATTATAGCAAAAATTTACATATAGACTATGACTGGTAATAAGGCGATCGAGAAAAATTTTGTATTGATTTTGCTGAATCGTTATTATGAAAACCATACTGTATATTAAAGCTGGATACCTGAACGAAAATATTTTGGCATGTCATTACGGAACATACAAAAGTATAGTCAATAAGACCTCCCGTTTCAAACAAAGTGCAATGCCCTATAATCGTTGATTTTCCTGTAAGCCCTTTTTTTAACCTATCAATGTCAGTCCTATAGTATACTTCTATATTTCTTTCTAATCAGGCCAGCTTTATATAATTGCTGATATTCTTTTATACAAGTTCTGCCATTGTGAGCACGTATTTCAGCCTTCTGGCTGCAGCACGTGTATCTATTTAGTGCACTCTGCATTTTGAGTCAAAATATCCGTGAATTGAATTGATATAAAGGCCTATGTAAAGATTAGGCAAAAAATAATTATGCCGAAAAATGATACTTTAAAATGTATCGAATAGAATTTAGGAGTATGCAAGTCTACCCCTCACAACACTATTTTCCATTCTTGTGCATGTTCCTCCTTTGTAAGTGCCCCTTTCCGCTGGTGCCCCCGTCCCCGCACTTTGAAAGACGTTCAGTGCCGCCCCTGGCTTACCTGCTGTCCCGGTCAAATGGAGGGGGGGGGGGGGGGAGGGAGAAACGAAAAAGAAATTTATAGAAAGAAACATGTCTGTCCTATAATAGCCGGAGGTTTTGCATAATCGGAGAACAAAAAAATCCCAGTTGGAGAACCCGGGCATCGATCCCGGTACCTCTCGAATGCAAATCGAGCGCTCTACCATCTGAGCTAGTCCCCCTCCTTAAGATTTGGATGGTAAACAGATTATTTCATTATAGGCATTTGAAGTCGGTTTCGTAATCATTCTATCAACTTTTATAAGAACTCACTGGAGCCAGACGTCTGTGGGCTATAGGCCTACAGGCTGTCAGCTTTGTGGACTGCATGTATCAAAAAAATAAATAAATAAAAATAATAATAATAATAGACCCGTTTACTAATTTTATGCATAGTTGAAAAAAGTTTCCCTTCAAAACTAAGAACTTGCCAGAGCCTTCCCCGACATAGCAACAACTAATTTATGCAAACCCGATTCCATTCAGATGCCATTATGCATCATAGCTAGCCTGAACTGTATACTTGGTAACCACGAGTTCTGGAGAGAACCGTGCTTAAATTTTAAAATATTAGTAAACAGGACCAGGGGCGGTGCTACAGCCTCCTCCTGATTTTAAAAGTGATAAAAAAGGGGAGAAAAAGAAGAACAAAGAGGACGAAGAAGAAAGAAGAGGATGGAGAAAGAGAGGCCTGAGGCTTCCTACAATTTAATACCCCTATTTGTTCATTTAAAACGTCAATAAATTCACCTATGGGTCATCTTGCCCCCCCCTCCAAAATACCCTGGCGCCGCCCCTGTTTGTTGTTTTGAAACCTCTTTGACTTGCATACCTCCATCAGACCATGTTCTAACACCCTCCCCCTCCTCCCTCTCACGTGTTCTCTCTCTCTCCCTCCCCCCCCCCCCTCTCTCTCTCTGTCTCTCTATTATCCTCCTCTCTCATTCATCATTTTCAGAATAAACGCACCCATAATACTGGGACGTGTCATGATGGACGAATCACTGACTTTCAAATACACTTCTGGCCAGAATAAATGGAATTTAGAAGGATTAATCCTTCACTGAATAAAGATTCTCGCTATATTAGATTTTGTTGTCCTATATCCTCAATGCTCCAGTGATTTTGAGGCAGCAGACAGCCTGTGGAGGATGTACAAGTCCTAGAGTGGACGAAAGCTTTCATGGCGAGTGGATCATAATTTGCTGACACCGGGCTTTTGTGAAAAGCACTAGAAATACCTGTAATAGAGCTACATCTCTGGAGCACAGCAAACAAACTGTCCTACCATAGACTTTCTTCGAACTGCTTCGAGCATTGTCGGGCCAGGGAAAGTGAGATCATGACTTTACCATAATGGGGCAATAGGTGGAATATACAAAGCATTACATAAGGTCTGTTGGTCATAAAACTCAATTCCACTCTGGGTGATGAACAACACCTGTCACTGGGTAAGCACCCGAATGGTGTCAGATTCCCCACGAAAGCCAATACTGTGTGTCTTTAAGCTCAGGCTTGCCTTTACATTCCTAGAAGCGTGAAAGTATGTTGTTGAAAATAAAAGAAAAACTTGGGAAGAGAAAAGGGAAATGGAGGGGGGAAATGGAAGGAAGTCTACTTTAAGGTTAGGGTTAGTGAAAAAAGGGAAAAAAGAAAAGAGGAGGAAGAAGATAATGATGATAATGAGGATGATGACGATGATAAGATGATGAGGATGATGACGATGATAAGATGATGACGATGATGACGATGATAAGATGATGAGGATGATGACGATAAGATGATGAGGATGATGACGATGATAAGATGATGAGGATGATGACGATGATAAGATGATGAGGATGATGACGATGATAAGATGATGAGGATGATGACGATGATAAGATGATGAGGATGATGACGATGATAAGATGATGAGGATGATGACGATGATAAGATGATGAGGATGATGACAATGATAAGATGAGGATAATGATGATGATAAGATGATGAGGATGATGACGATGATAAGATGATGAGGATGATGACGATGATAAGATGATGACGATGATGACGATGATAAGATGATGACGATGATGACGATGATAAGATGATGAGGATGATGACGATGATAAGATGATGAGAATGATGACGATGATAAGATGATTATGATGATAAGGAGGATGATCACGATGATATGATGATAATGAGGATGATCACGATGATATGATGATGATGAGGATGATCACGATGATATGATGATGATGATGATTAAGAAAGCACATGAAAAGCAGAAGGTCTACCTTTAGCAAGGCCACGGGATTCGGGGAGCAAAAAAAGGTGTCCAGTTGGAGGACCCGGGCATCTCTCGCTTGCAAAGCGAGTGCTCTACCATCTGAGCTAGCCCCCTTCCTTAAACTGAAATCGTTAAATCAGACATTATTTTATCTGGATAAATCTTTCACTGAAAAGGGATTCTGGCGATTCACTGTCATATATTTGCTCCAGTGATTTCGAGGCGGCGTGCAGCAGACAGCATGCCTCGAAATTTGGCATATGCATAAATGTCAAGAAAACTAATTTTAGCAAGGCAGAGATAAAGCCAAGAATCTGTTTGAAACTAGATGGACATCATTGAGCAGGTCATACATCCACTTAGGGCAAAATATCACAGATGAAGCCAGATACGATGCGGACATCAAAAGAAGAATTGAAATGGCAATTAATACATTTCTGGCGAGAAAGAGAGAGAGAGAGGGGGGAGCATAATATAAAGACTTGTGTCAACAAAACAGACTGATTCGATAAAATCCTTGTTTCCAATGTACCGTAACATTTATTCTATTGCACAAACTTCCCATGCAGTCAAACATATTGAATTTTATTTTACTTGAACAAATCCTCTACAAACCAATGCTTTAATTTAGCTCTGCATAATTCCTATATATACAGAAATAAATGTTCTGTGAATCATTTCTCCAGCTTCTTTTGTATTTCATAAGCCTTTACTATTGTTTCTCTATGTATATATGAACTTGACAAATAAAAGAAATCAAATCAAAAATCAAAATCATTTATTTCATCTTTTAAGGAGATACTCCTATCCCATTTCACATACCAACCTTATTTTCTTTCTCCGTTGATATTGAAACTATTGTTTATTTATTCATTTATTTATTTATTTATTTATTTATTTATTTATTTATTTATTTTCTTCAGTAAGGAAAACTGCTGGTTAATGGATTACAATAGGCCTATGACAACAAGGGGGCCCCCCAAATGAATATGTGGCATCTTCATCGTCAAGTCACTGTAAATAATACCCGTGGTCTTCAGCAAAAAGGAGGCCTATTCATGTACTTAGCATGAGTAATAAGAGCAGTGACTCTCAACGATAGCAAAGTGCTTACAGTATATTATTATTATATTAAATACGTTGATGATCTTACAAAAACTGAAGATCGAACTTTACAAAAACAGTCAGTATTACAGCATGCATTATTACGATGAACAGAAAGTATACGAAACTAAATCCATCTGCTCCTAATATTGAGCATTGGCGATTCATCAATCATTGTCTTATGTAGAAACTGTAAAAATTCTGGGAGTTTACATCCAACAAAATTTAAAATGGGACAACCATAGTTTAGAAAACTCTACTTGTTTAGCCATGGTAGAGCAAAACCGATTCCAGACTTAATTCAAATATAATTATGTCGGAGTCCTGTTTTGGAGTATTGTGCACCAGTTTCTAATGGAGGTCTCACTGTAGAACATACAAAATTTCGAAAGAATCCAGAAAAGAGTATATAAAAAAATTATGTGTAATATTATAGCAAAAATTTACATATAGACTATGACTGGTAATAAGGCGATCGAGAAAAATTTTGTATTGATTTTGCTGAATCGTTATTATGAAAACCATACTGTATATTAAAGCTGGATACCCTGAACGAAAATATTTTGGCATGTCATTACGGAACATACAAAAGTATAGTCAATAAGACCTCCCGTTTCAAACAAAGTGCAATGCCCTATAATCGTTGATTTTCCTGTAAGCCCTTTTTTTAACCTATCAATGTCAGTCCTATAGTATACTTCTATATTTCTTTCTAATCAGGCCAGCTTTATATAATTGCTGATATTCTTTTATACAAGTTCTGCCATTGTGAGCACGTATTTCAGCCTTCTGGCTGCAGCACGTGTATCTATTTAGTGCACTCTGCATTTTGAGTCAAAATATCCGTGAATTGAATTGATATAAAGGCCTATGTAAAGATTAGGCAAAAAATAATTATGCCGAAAAATGATACTTTAAAATGTATCGAATAGAATTTAGGAGTATGCAAGTCTACCCCTCACAACACTATTTTCCATTCTTGTGCATGTTCCTCCTTTGTAAGTGCCCCTTTCCGCTGGTGCCCCCGTCCCCGCACTTTGAAAGACGTTCAGTGCCGCCCCTGGCTTACCTGCTGTCCCGGTCAAATGGAGGGGGGGGGGGGAGGGAGAAAACGAAAAAGAAATTTATAGAAAGAAACATGTCTGTCCTATAATAGCCGGAGGTTTTGCATAATCGGAGAACAAAAAAATCCCAGTTGGAGAACCCGGGCATCGATCCCGGTACCTCTCGAATGCAAATCGAGCGCTCTACCATCTGAGCTAGTCCCCCTCCTTAAGATTTGGATGGTAAACAGATTATTTCATTATAGGCATTTGAAGTCGGTTTCGTAATCATTCTATCAACTTTTATAAGAACTCACTGGAGCCAGACGTCTGTGGGCTATAGGCCTACAGGCTGTCAGCTTTGTGGACTGCATGTATCAAAAAAATAAATAAATAAAAAATAATAATAATAATAGACCCGTTTACTAATTTTATGCATAGTTGAAAAAAGTTTCCCTTCAAAACTAAGAACTTGCCAGAGCCTTCCCCGACATAGCAACAACTAATTTATGCAAACCCGATTCCATTCAGATGCCATTATGCATCATAGCTAGCCTGAACTGTATACTTGGTAACCACGAGTTCTGGAGAGAACCGTGCTTAAATTTTAAAATATTAGTAAACAGGACCAGGGGCGGTGCTACAGCCTCCTCCTGATTTTAAAAGTGATAAAAAAGGGGAGAAAAAGAAGAACAAAGAGGACGAAGAAGAAAGAAGAGGATGGAGAAAGAGAGGCCTGAGGCTTCCTACAATTTAATACCCCTATTTGTTCATTTAAAACGTCAATAAATTCACCTATGGGTCATCTTGCCCCCCCCCCCTCCAAAATACCCTGGCGCCGCCCCTGTTTGTTGTTTTGAAACCTCTTTGACTTGCATACCTCCATCAGACCATGTTCTAACACCCTCCCCCTCCTCCCTCTCACGTGTTCTCTCTCTCTCCTCCCTCCCCCCCCCTCTCTCTCTGTCTCTCTATTATCCTCCTCTCTCATTCATCATTTTCAGAATAAACGCACCCATAATACTGGGACGTGTCATGATGGACGAATCACTGACTTTCAAATACACTTCTGGCCAGAATAAATGGAATTTAGAAGGATTAATCCTTCACTGAATAAAGATTCTCGCTATATTAGATTTTGTTGTCCTATATCCTCAATGCTCCAGTGATTTTGAGGCAGCAGACAGCCTGTGGAGGATGTACAAGTCCTAGAGTGGACGAAAGCTTTCATGGCGAGTGGATCATAATTTGCTGACACCGGGCTTTTGTGAAAAGCACTAGAAATACCTGTAATAGAGCTACATCTCTGGAGCACAGCAAACAAACTGTCCTACCATAGACTTTCTTCGAACTGCTTCGAGCATTGTCGGGCCAGGGAAAGTGAGATCATGACTTTACCATAATGGGGCAATAGGTGGAATATACAAAGCATTACATAAGGTCTGTTGGTCATAAAACTCAATTCCACTCTGGGTGATGAACAACACCTGTCACTGGGTAAGCACCCGAATGGTGTCAGATTCCCCACGAAAGCCAATACTGTGTGTCTTTAAGCTCAGGCTTGCCTTTACATTCCTAGAAGCGTGAAAGTATGTTGTTGAAAATAAAAGAAAAACTTGGGAAGAGAAAAGGGAAATGGAGGGGGGAAATGGAAGGAAGTCTACTTTAAGGTTAGGGTTAGTGAAAAAAGGGAAAAAAGAAAAGAGGAGGAAGAAGATAATGATGATAATGAGGATGATGACGATGATAAGATGATGAGGATGATGACGATGATAAGATGATGACGATGATGACGATGATAAGATGATGAGGATGATGACGATAAGATGATGAGGATGATGACGATGATAAGATGATGAGGATGATGACGATGATAAGATGATGAGGATGATGACGATGATAAGATGATGAGGATGATGACGATGATGAGGATGATGACGATGATAAGATGATGAGGATGATGACGATGATAAGATGATGAGGATGATGACGATGATAAGATGATGAGGATGATGACGATGATAAGATGATGAGGATGATGACGATGATAAGATGATGAGGATGATGACGATGATAAGATGATGAGGATGATGACAATGATAAGATGAGGATAATGATGATGATAAGATGATGAGGATGATGACGATGATAAGATGATGAGGATGATGACGATGATAAGATGATGACGATGATGACGATGATAAGATGATGACGATGATGACGATGATAAGATGATGAGGATGATGACGATGATAAGATGATGAGAATGATGACGATGATAAGATGATTATGATGATAATGAGGATGATCACGATGATATGATGATAATGAGGATGATCACGATGATATGATGATGATGAGGATGATCACGATGATATGATGATGATGATGATTAAGAAAGCACATGAAAAGCAGAAGGTCTACCTTTAGCAAGGCCACGGGATTCGGGGAGCAAAAAAAGGTGTCCAGTTGGAGGACCCGGGCATCTCTCGCTTGCAAAGCGAGTGCTCTACCATCTGAGCTAGCCCCCTTCCTTAAACAGAAATCGTTAAATCAGACATTATTTTATCTGGATAAATCTTTTCAAGTTCAAGTTCAAGTTCAAGTTTCCTTTATTTCATTTCAACTCAACATATTTCAACTCAACATATTACAAAAATATGAAATGATAACCATACAAATCAATACAGGGAATATGTAAGCAATAATACTATGTAAGCAATAAGACAATACAAAGAAATAGAAAATGTTTTCGGTAGGCAAATAATAATCGTACAATTATGATATATACAATGAGGGTAAAACAAAATATAGAACAATCTCGATTAAACATCTGCAAGGCTGTTTCTACTTATCTTTTGATAAAATAAAAGTTGAGGAAATGGAGGGATCCACTGAAAAGCAGGGCTTGTTAAATGTGGACCCCTCAAAGAATTGTATAAAAGATAAATCAGTAGGTAGAAGTATAATAATCATACAAGAAAAATAGATAAAGTTGATGTGATGGTTGATGGAATATGGAGTTAATGGAATTAGAGTGAAAAAAAGAAAAGTGATCAAGAGGATAGGGTGGTGCTTAGGTGTGGGTGAAAGAGAAAGAGAGGAAAGGGAGAAGGAGAGAGAGAGAAAAAGAGAGAGAGAGGAGGGAAGGGAGTAAGACAAAGTTGGGTACCGATCGCTCAATTGGGGGTCGCTCTATATGAATCGAGAATTTGTTTTTTTAGCTTGGTTTTAAAACAATTCAAACTAGCGGCATTTATAATGTCATTGCTGAGAGTGTTCCAGTATTTAGGACCGTAAAAAGTAATTGTTTTTTGTGCAAAGAGAGTGCGGGTACGGGGAAGATGAAAACGGAGGGATTGTCGGGTTGGGTAACTGTGAATGGTGTTGTTTTTTGTAAACATTTTAGTCAATATGTTTGGTAGAACATTTATGTTCAGTTTGTACATGAATTGCCCTGTATGAAAAAGAAACAAATCTGGAAATTTTAGGATATTCGACTTGTAGAACAAATCATCGGTATGAGAACGAATAGGAGCATTATTAATAATCCTTATAACCTTCTTTTGTAGAATAAATATCTTGTCGGTGATATTTTTGTAGGCATTACCCCATGCCAGTATTCCATAATTAAAATACGGAAGTATTAGTGTAAAGTAAAGTAAAGTAAAGTGTAAAGTAAAGTGTACTGAAAAGGGATTCTGGCGATTCACTGTCATATATTTGCTCCAGTGATTTCGAGGCGGCGTGCAGCAGACAGCATGCCTCGAAATTTGGCATATGCATAAATGTCAAGAAAACTAATTTTAGCAAGGCAGAGATAAAGCCAAGAATCTGTTTGAAACTAGATGGACATCATTGAGCAGGTCATACATCCACTTAGGGCAAAATATCACAGATGAAGCCAGATACGATGCGGACATCAAAAGAAGAATTGAAATGGCAATTAATACATTTCTGGCGAGAAAGAGAGAGAGAGAGGGGGGAGCATAATATAAAGACTTGTGTCAACAAAACAGACTGATTCGATAAAATCCTTGTTTCCAATGTACCGTAACATTTATTCTATTGCACAAACTTCCCATGCAGTCAAACATATTGAATTTTATTTTACTTGAACAAATCCTCTACAAACCAATGCTTTAATTTAGCTCTGCATAATTCCTATATATACAGAAATAAATGTTCTGTGAATCATTTCTCCAGCTTCTTTTGTATTTCATAAGCCTTTACTATTGTTTCTCTATGTATATATGAACTTGACAAATAAAAGAAATCAAATCAAAAATCAAAATCATTTATTTCATCTTTTAAGGAGATACTCCTATCCCATTTCACATACCAACCTTATTTTCTTTCTCCGTTGATATTGAAACTATTGTTTATTTATTCATTTATTTATTTATTTATTTATTTATTTATTTATTTATTTATTTTCTTCAGTAAGGAAAACTGCTGGTTAATGGATTACAATAGGCCTATGACAACAAGGGGGCCCCCCAAATGAATATGTGGCATCTTCATCGTCAAGTCACTGTAAATAATACCCGTGGTCTTCAGCAAAAAGGAGGCCTATTCATGTACTTAGCATGAGTAATAAGAGCAGTGACTCTCAACGATAGCAAAGTGCTTACAGTATATTATTATTATATTAAATACGTTGATGATCTTACAAAAACTGAAGATCGAACTTTACAAAAACAGTCAGTATTACAGCATGCATTATTACGATGAACAGAAAGTATACGAAACTAAATCCATCTGCTCCTAATATTGAGCATTGGCGATTCATCAATCATTGTCTTATGTAGAAACTGTAAAAATTCTGGGAGTTTACATCCAACAAAATTTAAAATGGGACAACCATAGTTTTAGAAAACTCTACATGTTTAGCCATGGTAGAGCAAAACCGATTCCAGACTTAATTCAAATATAATTATGTCGGAGTCCTGTTTTGGAGTATTGTGCACCAGTTTCTAATGGAGGTCTCACTGTAGAACATACAAAATTTCGAAAGAATCCAGAAAAGAGTATATAAAAAAATTATGTGTAATATTATAGCAAAAATTTACATATAGACTATGACTGGTAATAAGGCGATCGAGAAAAATTTTGTATTGATTTTGCTGAATCGTTATTATGAAAACCATACTGTATATTAAAGCTGGATACCTGAACGAAAATATTTTGGCATGTCATTACGGAACATACAAAAGTATAGTCAATAAGACCTCCCGTTTCAAACAAAGTGCAATGCCCTATAATCGTTGATTTTCCTGTAAGCCCTTTTTTTAACCTATCAATGTCAGTCCTATAGTATACTTCTATATTTCTTTCTAATCAGGCCAGCTTTATATAATTGCTGATATTCTTTTATACAAGTTCTGCCATTGTGAGCACGTATTTCAGCCTTCTGGCTGCAGCACGTGTATCTATTTAGTGCACTCTGCATTTTGAGTCAAAATATCCGTGAATTGAATTGATATAAAGGCCTATGTAAAGATTAGGCAAAAAATAATTATGCCGAAAAATGATACTTTAAAATGTATCGAATAGAATTTAGGAGTATGCAAGTCTACCCCTCACAACACTATTTTCCATTCTTGTGCATGTTCCTCCTTTGTAAGTGCCCCTTTCCGCTGGTGCCCCCGTCCCCGCACTTTGAAAGACGTTCAGTGCCGCCCCTGGCTTACCTGCTGTCCCGGTCAAATGGAGGGGGGGGGGGGAGGGAGAAAACGAAAAAGAAATTTATAGAAAGAAACATGTCTGTCCTATAATAGCCGGAGGTTTTGCATAATCGGAGAACAAAAAATCCCAGTTGGAGAACCCGGGCATCGATCCCGGTACCTCTCGAATGCAAATCGAGCGCTCTACCATCTGAGCTAGTCCCCCTCCTTAAGATTTGGATGGTAAACAGATTATTTCATTATAGGCATTTGAAGTCGGTTTCGTAATCATTCTATCAACTTTTATAAGAACTCACTGGAGCCAGACGTCTGTGGGCTATAGGCCTACAGGCTGTCAGCTTTGTGGACTGCATGTATCAAAAAAATAAATAAATAAAAAATAATAATAATAATAGACCCGTTTACTAATTTTATGCATAGTTGAAAAAAGTTTCCCTTCAAAACTAAGAACTTGCCAGAGCCTTCCCCGACATAGCAACAACTAATTTATGCAAACCCGATTCCATTCAGATGCCATTATGCATCATAGCTAGCCTGAACTGTATACTTGGTAACCACGAGTTCTGGAGAGAACCGTGCTTAAATTTTAAAATATTAGTAAACAGGACCAGGGGCGGTGCTACAGCCTCCTCCTGATTTTAAAAGTGATAAAAAAGGGGAGAAAAAGAAGAACAAAGAGGACGAAGAAGAAAGAAGAGGATGGAGAAAGAGAGGCCTGAGGCTTCCTACAATTTAATACCCCTATTTGTTCATTTAAAACGTCAATAAATTCACCTATGGGTCATCTTGCCCCCCCCCTCCAAAATACCCTGGCGCCGCCCCTGTTTGTTGTTTTGAAACCTCTTTGACTTGCATACCTCCATCAGACCATGTTCTAACACCCTCCCCCTCCTCCCTCTCACGTGTTCTCTCTCTCTCCCTCCCCCCCCCCCCCCCTCTCTCTCTCTCTGTCTCTCTATTATCCTCCTCTCTCATTCATCATTTTCAGAATAAACGCACCCATAATACTGGGACGTGTCATGATGGACGAATCACTGACTTTCAAATACACTTCTGGCCAGAATAAATGGAATTTAGAAGGATTAATCCTTCACTGAATAAAGATTCTCGCTATATTAGATTTTGTTGTCCTATATCCTCAATGCTCCAGTGATTTTGAGGCAGCAGACAGCCTGTGGAGGATGTACAAGTCCTAGAGTGGACGAAAGCTTTCATGGCGAGTGGATCATAATTTGCTGACACCGGGCTTTTGTGAAAAGCACTAGAAATACCTGTAATAGAGCTACATCTCTGGAGCACAGCAAACAAACTGTCCTACCATAGACTTTCTTCGAACTGCTTCGAGCATTGTCGGGCCAGGGAAAGTGAGATCATGACTTTACCATAATGGGGCAATAGGTGGAATATACAAAGCATTACATAAGGTCTGTTGGTCATAAAACTCAATTCCACTCTGGGTGATGAACAACACCTGTCACTGGGTAAGCACCCGAATGGTGTCAGATTCCCCACGAAAGCCAATACTGTGTGTCTTTAAGCTCAGGCTTGCCTTTACATTCCTAGAAGCGTGAAAGTATGTTGTTGAAAATAAAAGAAAAACTTGGGAAGAGAAAAGGGAAATGGAGGGGGGAAATGGAAGGAAGTCTACTTTAAGGTTAGGGTTAGTGAAAAAAGGGAAAAAAGAAAAGAGGAGGAAGAAGATAATGATGATAATGAGGATGATGACGATGATAAGATGATGAGGATGATGACGATGATAAGATGATGAGGATGATGACGATAAGATGATGAGGATGATGACGATGATAAGATGATGAGGATGATGACGATGATAAGATGATGAGGATGATGACGATGATAAGATGATGAGGATGATGACGATGATGAGGATGATGACGATGATAAGATGATGAGGATGATGACGATGATAAGATGATGAGGATGATGACGATGATAAGATGATGAGGATGATGACGATGATAAGATGATGAGGATGATGACGATGATAAGATGATGAGGATGATGACAATGATAAGATGAGGATAATGATGATGATAAGATGATGAGGATGATGACGATGATAAGATGATGAGGATGATGACGATGATAAGATGATGACGATGATGACGATGATAAGATGATGACGATGATGACGATGATAAGATGATGAGGATGATGACGATGATAAGATGATGAGAATGATGACGATGATAAGATGATTATGATGATAATGAGGATGATCACGATGATATGATGATAATGAGGATGATCACGATGATATGATGATGATGAGGATGATCACGATGATATGATGATGATGATGATTAAGAAAGCACATGAAAAGCAGAAGGTCTACCTTTAGCAAGGCCACGGGATTCGGGGAGCAAAAAAAGGTGTCCAGTTGGAGGACCCGGGCATCTCTCGCATGCAAAGCGAGTGCTCTACCATCTGAGCTAGCCCCCTTCCTTAAACAGAAATCGTTAAATCAGACATTATTTTATCTGGATAAATCTTTCACTGAAAAGGGATTCTGGCGATTCACTGTCATATATTTGCTCCAGTGATTTCGAGGCGGCGTGCAGCAGACAGCATGCCTCGAAATTTGGCATATGCATAAATGTCAAGAAAACTAATTTTAGCAAGGCAGAGATAAAGCCAAGAATCTGTTTGAAACTAGATGGACATCATTGAGCAGGTCATACATCCACTTAGGGCAAAATATCACAGATGAAGCCAGATACGATGCGGACATCAAAAGAAGAATTGAAATGGCAATTAATACATTTCTGGCGAGAAAGAGAGAGAGAGAGGGGGGAGCATAATATAAAGACTTGTGTCAACAAAACAGACTGATTCGATAAAATCCTTGTTTCCAATGTACCGTAACATTTATTCTATTGCACAAACTTCCCATGCAGTCAAACATATTGAATTTTATTTTACTTGAACAAATCCTCTACAAACCAATGCTTTAATTTAGCTCTGCATAATTCCTATATATACAGAAATAAATGTTCTGTGAATCATTTCTCCAGCTTCTTTTGTATTTCATAAGCCTTTACTATTGTTTCTCTACGAAAGTGAGATGATCCATTTCCAAAACAAAGACAAATGATTTGCATTAAACATCATATTAATAAAAGAGAG
>JAPZVO010000636.1:0-29552 GCA_029962745.1 Echinometra lucunter
GTGAACCTTCCCCCTCCTCGTTACTCTACAAACCACTTTAAGCTTACAGTGTCACTTAGCTCTTTTAAAGGGTAATGTGACCTGTGCCACGCCCATCTCGAGGTATGGTGTGCCTACGCCTTCTGCCTGTTATGACACTCTGTCCTCTTAAGGATACTGTGCCCTGTGCCCCATATCCATTTAGCGGCATGGCACAACAATGGCACAAACAAAATAAATGACAATGTCTATTTGGGGGCAATGTTCACTAGTCCCTTATTTATTCGTAGTTTGGCTCTTACCCCCATGTATGATACTGTGGTTTTGCCCTCCCCGTTTTTTAAGCAGTGAGTCCCCCCCCCCCCCCCCCCCTCCGCTTCTCCGTTGCTACTGAGTGATTTGCCCGCTAGAAATGTTAATGTTTTTTTTTTTTAATGAACAATGGAAGAACGTTAGTTCTGTCACAAGTGTGTTATGAATGTGTCAAAGAATTATTCTATGCTTAAAATTGAATTTCAATAATTTTCCCGAGGAAATAATTGATGTAATTGACGTAAGTAAATAATTTATTCAGATTTTTGCAAATTGATCTAAAGTCTGAGCATTGTGAGATTTATGCGTAATAGTTATTGAATATTATGTAGCTTAATTAAGAGACATTGATCCATTCATCATCTCGTATATGTTTTGACCAACCATTTTCCCTAAAGTTCTGAATGGGTTAAGCTTTGGCAGGACATTTTTCTTGCTAATTATCCCTAATTATGAAGAGATGTGGTGTTTGGATGGTACTTTCAGTGTCGCAGGGGCTCATTGAACTGCTTGGTTGATTTCACACACACACAAAGTTTCGACGTCATCATTCAACATGGTTGGGAGCATCGAAATCGCGTCATTAACATACGTGAGCCATGCTGAAAATCAGGTTCTAGCTGATGGAAGGGTTTTTTTTACCGGGAATTTGATACAATAACATACAATACAAGTAAGGATATCCATACATTTGTCAAACACCCATCTGGAATCATTAAATCATAGGGATAAAAAGGTTCTGGTAATATTTCACACTCATCGTCTTTTCCTTATGATTTTGCTGTTTCAGATATCTACAGTAAGAAGATCTCAGAGTCATTGACTGTCGGGCAGTGTCGTGAAAAATTGGTGAATAAATACATGAATTCATTTTGTAAAATCCAGAAGGCACCGTGGGATCCGAATGATTTGGCCGACTTCAAGGACCTGCACACGGTTGTCACCATGGTGCAGAAGGACGCCCATGGAAATGACACTAAAAACAAAAAGATACTCCACGGGTCTGTTAGTGAAATATTTTCAATAAAAGTAAACGGCGTGCTTCCACGACGAATCCTTATTTCAGCCCCTGCTGGACGAGGAAAGACAACAGCTGTCGCTAAAATGGCCTACGACTGGGCTAACAGAGTCCAAGGATCATCAGCTGAAAACTTGCCACTACTCTTCGTTGTGAAACTGCGAAACACAAGCAAGCAGACATCAATCGCAGAAGCAATCAGATCCCAACTACTGAATGATGTTGCTGATCTAACCCAAGAAGGACTGCACAGATTTATCGCAGAAAATCAGGGGATTTGTCACGTCTTACTAGACGGACTAGATGAGTATGCTGGCATTGCTGCAAACCAGGGTTTGGGAAGCAACATTGTCGATGTGATGCAGTGGAAGGAATTTCCAGATTGCAGAGTTCTTGTAACAACACGCCCTCACCTCGAGATCTTCTTCAATCAAGGAGAACTTCCGCGGGTGTACACTAAGATGTGGATTGAAGGATTCTCACAAGAGAGCTCAAGAGAGTACATCGACAAGTTCTTTGCATCGACTTCGAAATCTTCTAAGGGGCAAGAACTGAAGGATTACCTCAATGGCAAACCACTGATAGATGAACTTGTCATTACACCACTATTTTGTCTAATGGTCTGTCAATTATGGAGTGAGGGCATGCTTGGGAATGATACTACAACACAAACAGAACTGTTTGATAACGTGAACTTATTTTTGATGCATCATGCCAATGCCCGTTCAACATCTCCAGAAAAGATAACTACGGAAAAGCTAAGTAAAATAATTTGCAAACTCGGTAAGGTTGCTCTTGCTGGTCTACTGGACGATGCTAAAAAGCTCGTCTTTGCCCCCCAAGATTTTCGAAGTGTTCCAGCTGTCCTTCATAAGGCATGTGAGATTGGGATAATATCCAAGACGGAAGCTAAAGTGACTTGCGTTCCACAAACTGATGAGACCTCATTCACTACCATCGAATTCTATCATAAACTCGCACAAGAACATTCTGCTGGGAAGCGTCTTGCTGCTAAAACGAACAAGTATTTGTTGCGATTCAAGATATCGAAGTTGGACAGAGTATTGTGGAAGATCATAGCAAACATCGGTGACTACGAGAATCTCATCCGATTCGCTGCTGGCACGGAGAACAGCCTCTGCATAAGAATTATGGAGGCGATCCTTTCAAACAGCTCTTTGGCCGAGAGCGAGCGGTATCGCATTCTCCTTGACTGCTCATCAGAGACCTCGAGTACCGAAAGAAGTGTCTCTTCGTTGATTCATAGATGTGTAACTGCACATACGATGGTTCTTAAGTCACCGACTGTCTACACCGTCGTAGGAATGCAGAACCTTCCGGAGCAGTTGAAAGGTCAGGTATGTAGATATCTACCTAAATATTACTCGGACTACTTGGGAAATGGGCTGGTAATTTCCTAAGATGAGCTAGATATAACTTGTTAACAAGAAAATGGGCGAGGAGCCAAAAAGGAGTATTCACTACCATAACCAACATATTTTTTTTTTTTTTTTTTTTTTTTTGGGGGGGGGGATTTATGGGGCTTGGAGGATGGTAGAATACGCATGAAATTGAAATTGCACCTCCATCGTCCACGGGTTGAGCAATTTCGGAGGATGCTACAGCCTTTAAGTCCCCATCTCAGAACTGCGCCTGTCTCGCTCATCTACCTCTATCATGCATTATGTCTAATTCATTGTAATTCCCCCCCCCCCCTCTCTCTCTCCCTGTCTTTCTGTCTGCCTCTCTGTCTCCTGGTCTCTCTCTCTCTCTTTTTGTTCTCTTATCAGATTCAAGAAGTGAAGTTCGAAGATTCAAATCCATCTACAGACGTGGTTAGTGGACTATGGTCCTGCCTCGGGGCCTTTTCTGCACTACGTAATCTGACCATCTCCGATTGCTCTCTCAGCTTCCCTCCATCTCCTCCTGAGCTTCCATCCATCACTAAGCTGATAGCAGCAAGAGTGACGTCACAAAGCTACGAAGGTCTGCTATCTTCAATACCTAGCGTGAAAGAGATTGCCATCAGTGTAGGAAATGCAGAGGAAGAAGACCTATCTAGGATCCAGACTAGTCTTCGTCAACACCTTAAGGGACAGGATCTCACACTCATCGGGCTTGATGAACCACATTCACTGCCACCAGAGGAGAGTGTATCAAGCTTGTCAAGAGAGACGATGAGGAGACTTGGTCTTCATATCAGTGACGTAGGCCTAACTGACGATGGGCACGAAGAAGCGACACTCTCTGGAGTCATTTGTGGACCTGAGAAGACAGTGATAGATTTTGTCCAGGGTTCAACACGTTTAATGTCATCTAGTCTGTATACCGAAAAGTGAGTAGCCGATAAATCATATTGATTCCAAACTTCTTTTCCCCACAATATTGCCCCCTTATTCATGTTTGTGAGCTCATGCATATTTTTGTTTTTACATACTTTGTTTATCAGACATGTTTAGAGTAAGCACAGCGAAATATGTTAACTCCATGATCGGGTGCAGGATTTCATAGGGGGGGGGGGGGGGGGGGCAAATTTGAAATCATGCGAGTGAAGTTTTGATACGTAATACAGGCGTGTCTGGCATTTGGTCTTGTGGGGGGATTAAATTTTAGGTCTATACAGAGCTTTGTAATGGCTAAATTTTCCAAATTCTGAAAGATTATCTACATTTGCACCTATGGTGTCGGAGGGCTCCTTAATTCTTCATGTTTTGTTCGGTAATGGGAAAAAAAGTTTAGTTTCAACTTCCCATAAGTGTCCCCGATTGGCGTAAATCCCAGGGGGGGGGGATTGGTATAATATATCCCTCATATTTTTGTGAGGGGGAGGGGGGATCGCATGTACAGAAAATAAAAACGTAGTCATTTTTCGTTCGCTCTCAAAATAAAAGGATCATATTTGTGTGGGGGTTTGCTCAGTTGAGTAAGAGTGCGTGTGCGTGTGTGTGTGTGTGCGTGCGTGTGCGTGTGCGCGCGTGTGTGAGGTGCCGTAGTCAAGTGGTTTAAGGCGCTTGACTGGAGACGCGAAGGTCCGGGGTTCGATCTCCGGCACGGCACTTATGCTCTAGAGCAATGCATTTTATCTACATTGCTGTTTCATCGTATTTCAAATAAAGTGATGTGCTATATGCATATTGATACCAACGTGTGATGTGTTGTTTGAAATTATAAAAAAAAATGTGATTGTGCGAGGGTGTGTGTGTGTGTGTGTATCTATACTCAAGTGTGAGTTCGCGCAAGAAATTTCGGCAAAATATTAAGTCGATCATCCCCCACTCCCCAAAATGGATTTGCGCCAGTGATGTCACCATGCATGGTTATGTAGGCTAACTCCCTCTAAACCCGCCCTGAACACTTGTGAATCCTAATAAGCATATACATCGGCTCTAGCAGAGTCTAAGCAGTGCTGTACCTGGTACACTGCGTCAAGGGGGGGGGGGGGGAGGAGCGACCGAGACGGGACGGCCACAACCATATTTAAGTCGATGCTGATTTCATTTTGTCGAGCGAGCGTAGCGAGCGAGCGAAAATAAAAACACTTCTCTTGTAATGACTGTCAGGGCATTATAATGGGTTTATTATGGGTTTTGTCGTTGCAGGTCGAGGGAGACACTATCGTGTTAAAGGCAATGCTAATTCAATTTCGAGAGCGAGCGTAGTGAGGAAGTGAAGAAAAAAAAACCCCACCTCTCCTGTAATAACGTTCTGAACATCAAATGGCTTTTATTGTTGCAGGTCTGGACGAGCGCAATCGTGTTTAAAGCGATGTTTATTCTTTTAATGTTGGCAATATAAACTGCACGGGTTTAGATGCTGCCGGTTTGGGCAGGTGATGATAATCTTATTTTGGTGAGCGAGCGTTTAATGATATTTGGAACATTAACTTTGATTTATTCTTAAAGGTCGGGGGCGGGCACAATCATGACTGAGGCGATCGATAATAATTCGAAATTGGTGAGCTAGCGCGAGCGAGCGAAAAAAAAATGCTTCTGCTTCAATAATATTTGGAACATAAAGTGAGTTTTGTTGTTACAGGTCTTGGCGGGCACAATAATGCTAAAGGCGATGTTAATTCTATTTTGGCGAGCGAGCGAAGCAAACGAGCAAAAATAAATAAAATACCTGAAATAATTATAAGCAACATAAACTGCTTGGATTTTGATGTTGCAGGTTGGGCAGACAGTACTATGTCTATTCCATTCGGTGAGCGAGAGTAGCGAGCGTGCAAAAAAAAAATATTGTTCAGGAGCGGGAACAATATGAGGCAATTTCAAATTGGCGAACGAGCGTAGCGAGCGACCCCTCCCCCCCCCCCCCCCCCCAAAAAAAAAAAAAAAAATGTTCTCCTTTAGGCCTTATTACGTTTGGCACATAAATTTGGAGTTATTACTGCAGGTTGGGGGCGCGCACATTCGTGTTTGTTACAGAAATGTTAATTGTTGCATTGATTGGGTAGCCTAGGAGGCAGGGTCCTTTCGTCCCCCGGCCTACTTGCTTCTGTTTTATCTCTTCTTCCTCTTTCCCCCTTTCCTTTTTCTCCTCTTTCCCTTCCTTCCCTCTTGTTTTTTTTTTTTTTTTTTTTTTTTTTTGGGGGGGGGGGAGATAGGCAAGACACTTTCGTCCCCAGCCTTCTTTTTTTGTTTTTCCTCTTTTTTTCTGTTCCCTACCTTTCCTCTTTCCCTTTCCATTTTTTTTTGGGGGGGCAAGGCCCGCTCGCCCCCTGGATCCGCGCTTGGTTTAAGCCTGAGTCACATATCACTCCAGGGGCCCGTACGGCTAGTGAAAATCAGCCGTTTTGCCCATGTTCGTACGAACTGCTCTGTACGAAAATAGGCAAAACAGCTGTCTTTACTCGCCGCACGGGCCCCGGAGTGATATGTGATCCAGGCTTAACCCAGTGACTACTGAATGCTCTTTATCTTTGAAATCACCTCTTTATTTCGAAGCCTTGTTAGGGCTAAGAACAGTAAAATGAAAAAAAAAAAAAAGAAAAAAAAATGGGACCAGCAAAATCACCCTGTTCTTTATAACGAGTTCCACAGTAAGTTTTCCAATTCAATGTAGCCTAAATGATTTTTCCTTATAGAAACAGACAATATAAATATTGCAGTCGTGTTTTTTTTTTACCAATTGATAAGTCTTTTGTATGCCATTTAAGTTCAATGACTAGTTGAGTACAATCAGCAGATCAGACCTCATTGATTGCACCGGAAAAGGAAATAAGGTTTTTGTCATCATTTCAAAACGAGTTGGTCTGAATATAATGCAAATGAAAATCTAAAAAAAATATACTTACATATCTTAACCCATCTCTGTAGGTTTTCTGTGTCAGTGACAACCGACAGACATGCATTTCATGTAAGTAGGCTCAGTATACCTTCCTTTTAATGATTTAATTTATATAATAAAGAAAACAATTCACACTTTCTCGAGCATGTGCAACAAAGGCATTATTCCTTGATTGTGCCCTATATTTCAAGGACATGGGTTTCTTCTAGAAATATGTGTCTGCTGCCAAATGATTTTTTAAAATACTTAATAGCTAGGATAATGGAATATATGTTAACAGGTTAATACTAGTCTTTTCATTGCGTGTAGGTCATAGCAAATGAGTTCTAGGTTTTGCTTTATTTTTATTATTTTGTTTTCGCTGTAACTGATGTCTTAGTGAGGCATTTTATATTATGGGTTCATTTCCCAACAAATCAGAGTTTTGTTAAAATGATGTCTAACTCAGTATAAAGTTCCACTGCAGATATTTGGAAGTCGTTATAATAATTGGATGCTATCCCAAGCAGTGTGTTTAAATGCTTTTGTCTCAATGATATTACGAAAAAATCACTGTTTATTTTGATGTGTGTTTTTTTTTTCTGAACGTTATATTACAGATACATTCGCTGACGATTAGGGAGTGCAAGCTGTCTACTGCGGTAACCTCCAGCATGTGGTCCTGCCTCAGATCCTTCCCTTCACTGAACTCACTCATCATCTCAGACTCCTCTCTCAGTTTCCCTCCGTCTCCTCCTGAGCTTACATCCATCACAAAGCTGACAGCCAAGAGAGTGACGTCACAAAGCTACGAAGGTCTGCTCTCATCGCTTCCGGGCTTGAAAGAGATCGATATCAATATCGATGATGCAGAGAGAGACGTATCTCAGATCACTGCTGGTCTTCGTCGAGGCGGAGGACAGCAGCTCACTAAAATCAGCCTTAAAGCACCAGCACCACTCCCATTAGAGAAGAAGAACGTATTGAGAGAGACGACGAGAGGACTGGGTCTTCTCATCAGAGAACATATCAAGAACCTACAAAGCCTCAGTGTGTCAGGGGTGAAGTGCATAGACGAAGACTGTCTTGACCTCATTGAGTCTTCGAAGATGTTGCATAGTCTGCATTTTCAGTGAGTAAGATTGTACTTGAATAATTCCAAGCTAATTTGTGCGTGTGTGAAAATCTGTGCTTGAACGTAAATATAGAGAGGGCGAGGGCTCCCCTACTCCGAATTTGTTTGTTAGTTTGTTTGTTTGTTTTTACTCTGAGTATAATGATAATCATTTTTTGCGATAAGGTGGATCACATTTTAATATATGCTTATATAGCTTTAAGAGTTAAAATAGGCCTAAACATGTATTGTTTTTTTCTGTGATCCTTTTTTCTCCTCTGTAATGCCCCTCCTCTACCCCCCACCTCTCTCGTTCCTGTTTCTAACACCAATTCTCCCATTCTCCTTCTTTCTGCGTAAATTTCTTTCTCCATCTCTCTCTCCCTCTTTGCTCTCAGCCTCTTCAGTCTCTCTTTGTCCCTCTTTCCATCCTTTTCTCTCAGTCTCTCCAAAGCTCTCCTGTAATATGTTTCTATCTTTAATTCCTGGTTTATTCCAATCCCCTTTAGTATGAATCGTCTCTTCTCTTTCATTCATTCCTGTATTTCTGCTGTTTACCCCCCCCCCCTTCCATCAGTATCACAAGATCATTTCATTTCAATTCAATTTTCGATTAAGTTTAGTTTATCAGTTAATGATTTCAATATACATTGAAAATTAGCCTCACGCACTGGCTGATGATAAATTGATTACAACAGAATACGTGATACGTACACATTGAACAAAGTGTAACGTGAAGAATAAAAAAGGGTCCACGTGCCACATGAATGCATTAGAATTAGAATAAAACATCGCCTTCCCACAAAAGGCCACTAACGAGCATGTGCGCGAAATGTATGTTTTCGAGAAAAACCCGAATGAAGTTTTGTCCTTATTTTGAGCTTTTAGCAGCTAGTGTATTATTTTTCCGCCCTAACTCTCAAACTTTCTGACAGAGCAAGATTTTTTCTTCAGTGATATTTTGTGCTTTTATTTAAAACCCTCTAAAGGTTTTCTAATCATTAGCATTTTATCCTTAAAGGCAATGGCTAACTTTGTGAGTAGATGATTTAAACAAATTCTCAAAATAAGATGAAACATGTGTATGAGTACTTGTATTTATACTAAAAAACCCTGAAACCAACCTTAATTTGGAATGAAAAAGTGGAAGTTAGACGCAAACGGCGATTTTATCATCCTTGGTCTCACGAGACAATCACTAAGAGGACCACTTGGCTTGAATTTGAAAATGCTGTTATATGCCTCCCGCCGCGTGATTCGCCAATACACATAGCACGGTAAGGTGAGTCATACGCGCATGCGCACTCCTTCTGTGCAACCGACCCTTGTATTTTTTTCAAACATTGGTTCACATTTTTGATATTTAAAAATAATTCCTGTTGATATTATACTTTGAAACTTTCAGACTAGTATTTTACACCATAATCCTTATGTTTATCCCATTTTCCAAGTAACAAAACAAGATTTTTTTAAAAATCATAGCAATGTTAACCAATGCTTTAACGGCTTTCTTCCCGAAAAAAAGGCCGCTAATAAGAATCGGTCTATGCGCGTAAGCACGTTGAGCGAAGAATAGTGCCTATCTTCCGGATACAAAAAAATGCGCAATAGTTCTCAGAAAAAGGACGCTATCGCGAATCGGTCCGTGCGCGTAAGCACGTTGAGTGAGGAGGAATTCACGTGCTCGCGTAATTTTTTTTTTAAGGCTTATTACGTCATAATGACGTCAAATTGAGGTTCGAGAATGGTACGAGTAGAAAGCTTATGACATGCTTTTTCCATTTCTGCAATGAAAAAAATTGGCGGGAAAATTGAGAAAAGGTCGATAAAAGATCAAAAGGCATAAGGTCCCACATTGTCACTAATTTCACCACTGTTTAAGTCTTTGTTTTCCCTAATCTCCTCACTCTCTTTTTCTCTCACTTTCTGTTCATTTCCTTAGTTTGCCTGTCATTTGCTCTCCCCCCCCCCCTTCCCCCTCAGTTGCCCACCCCTCGGTTGTCTTTCATGTTTATTAAACCACCTACCCGAGCCTTTATCTTTTATCTGCTAATCTCTATCTTTCCTTCCCTGCCTTGCATGCTTACACTCCCCTCTCTGTATATGGATATTATATCGATATCCCTCTCTTTGTCTTTCCATCCTCTCCCTCTCTGTCTCCATCTCTCTCTCTTTCTCCATTCATCTCTCTGACTCTCCCATCTCATCTTATCACTTATCGCATCCCTTCTTCCTCGTTTCTCTTTTCCTCTTTCTATCCCTTCCTCTCATTGCCAGCGCACCCCCTCCTCTCCATCTCCTTCCATCTTATGTTATTGACCGTCTTTAACTTCTATCATTTCCTTCGCCTCTCTTTGCCTCTCCCTGGCTGTCTCTTTGTATGCTTTTCTCCCTTTATTTCAGCTCTCTTCTTCTCGTCCGTCTCCTCTCTTTGATGTTCTCATGTCCTATGTTCTATTGTTCGGTTCCCATGTTCTATTGTTCCCTCATTCTATTCTCTCCCCATTTCTCTTCTCCACCCTCTCCCACCTCCCTCCTCCCTCCAACTCCCACAGTTTGTATGCATCTATCCCCCTTTCTACCCCCTCTCTCTATCTCTCTCTCTATCTCTCTCTCTATTGTATTTGGTTTCGCACATTATATTATTACAGAGGAATCCTCTCAAATACTCCGAAACTTATACAAATTTACTTTTCATTTAATTAAATAACAGCGAATATTAGTATCAATGTTTTATGAGTACATACTCGTAAGTGAAAGCAAGTCATGGTCGTTACAGGTGCCTGTTATCAGGGGGGCAGAGCCAAAAAATTCCTCGTAACTAATACTGCTTTCACATCAAGGTACGGTCGCAGCGACCGTACCTTGACGTGCTTTCACACCTCCGTCAAAATTTGGTCAGGCCCAGAGTGATCGGTCGCTGTATAGTTGACCTAGCCGGAAGCGGAAGTAGAGATAGTGCGTAGGCATGTATGGGGGGTCATTGCATTTCGATCGGTCGTTTAGTACGATGTGCTTTCACATTATGATTTCATCGGTCGCAGCGACCGTACCTTGGTGTGAAAGCAGTATTAGTCTAGAATCAGTGGCGTAGCTAAGATTCATTTTTTTTTTTTTTTTTTTTTTTTTTTTGGGGGGGGGGGGGGGCGGTAGTAAGCACGGAAAGTGTGCGAATCACTTACTGTGCGCGGAAGCGCGCTCCCTAGGGGAAAGGGTGCAGGGGGGGGGGGAGTTTCCACCCTCCCACGCGAAGCGCGGAAGCTCCGACGTTTCTTTGAATTATTCCTTGTCTGTTCTGGCCCTTTTACGTTCTCTACCTGTTACCAATGGGGGGGGGGGGGGCAGAACCAAAAACTTCCCCGTAACTAAGTCTAGAATCAGTGGCGTAGCTAATACTGCTTTCACAGCAAGGTACGGTCGCTGCGAGCGGTCGCTGCGACCGATGAAATCATAATGCGAAAGCATTTCATCGGTCACTGCGACCGATCGTTTTGGTCAAAAACGATCGGTCCATAAGTACGGTTGGTGAGGTACTTCAGCGACCGATCGCGACCGATGCAAGCTAGATGTGATAGCACATCGTACTCAGCGACCGATCGAAATGCAATGACCCTCCATACATGCCTACGCACTATCTCTACTTCCGCTTCCGGCTAGGTCAGCTATACAGCGACCGATCGCTCTGGGCCTGACCAAATTTTGACGGAGGTGTTAAAGCACGTCCGATCGGTCGCTGGGTACGGTCGCAGCGACCGGTCGCAGCGACCGTACCTTGATGTGAAAGCAGTATAAGATTCCATTTTAGGGGTTGGTAGTGAGCACGGGAAGTGCAATCACTTACTGAGCGCGCGAAGAGCGCGCCCTAGGGGAAGCATGGACATGTAACACCGTATAGACAGAAATGAAGCACCCGCGGATTTTCCTCATTTGCATATATGACACTGCGTCTCCATTTAAGGCTAAGCGAATGCGTGACGTGAGGTGACGTGAGATCATCGAGATGGTGAAAAAGATTTTGATATAAAAAGAAATGAACGAGATAAAGGATGTGACTTTGGAGAAAGAGGGAAGGAGAGATGGAGGGAGGAAAAGGAAGAAAGAGAGAGACGGAGGGTGAATAGGAAAAAGATTGAAGAAGCCACTGGGGAAAACATTTGCCAGTTATATACCTTATACACATTTGCTTTCTTTTTCTTTTTCTTGAGAGGGGGGGGGGGGGCTTCTTTATTCTTTTACCCGATTTGTGTGTATTTCAAAGTAAGGAGGCTATGTCCCCCCCCCCCTGTTGATCAGCGAGCAAAAAAAAAAAAAAAAAAAAAAAATTAGCATATGCCTCATCTCATATAAAGTGCACCTAATACTGAAATTAAGTGTGCAGAAAATGGCATTTTCATGCACGAATTTTCAAAAAATCTCCCTACCCTCCCTTCCTCCCCTTGCCCCCCCCCCCCCCCCCCCCCCCGCCCTCGCTGAAAATTACTAGCTATGTCAGTAGCATACGTTTGCTGTATTGTGCAGCACCTGATTCAGTTTACTACCTTATGATTACTGATACTTGAATATAATGTTGCTGTCCTAATTACCTTTTTTCACGCCATCAAGAATTCCGAAGAGTCTATCACATGCACAAATAAGCCTAAGACGGGAATATCCGAGAGATCATTCTTGCTCCAAGATTACGTTTCTCCCTTATATCTCTTCCTGTCTTTCGTTCTCTGATTCTGTCTTTCTCAATCTCCCTCTAGCTCACCACACACACACATCTTCTCTCTCTCTTTAAGTCCCGGGAAACCCTGATTATATCTAACATGTCTAATGGAATGGTCAGTTTTTTCCAAGGAGTTACCAGCAACTCCTTACTTCTTCTGAATATTACTTATAAAATTTCTAAGTTTGCTATGTGATTGTACCAGTGAATCGTCTGAATGAAACGCTATGATGAAACCAGACATCAACAACGTCACACTGCTTTTTCATTTGGCTTATTAGTTGCATTATAATTAGATAATTGAAGGACACTGATTTGCCAATGCTGCTGCGTCGGAATAAATTTATGCATGAATTCATTAGCATATATGAATAGATAATACAAGTTGACCTCTACCTAATGCGCATGCTCAACGCTGAACTGCGTTTGCGTTTCTTTTGCGTGGAAATCATATGCGGCCTCAGGGAGCAGCTTCCAAAATGAATTATTCATAGGGGCTTCGGGAAGCGTTCAAATCGTGTTCAAATGTCCCCGGACAAAATGGCGGATATTACGGGGCCTGGGGGAGGATGCAGTAGCTGCATATCCACTGCATGCACACAATACACTGTTATAATGTGCGCGAACGAGCTGAGCCCATAGAGTTAAATATATTTCTCTATGACTATAGCTGAGCCTGATCTCATCTAAAGGAGAAAAAAACAAAACAAAACAATGAAATACATAAGGAGAGAGGAGAAGATAGATGGAAGGAAGAACAAATAAAAAGATACGGACAAAGGAGAGGATAGATGAGAGGAAGAACTAAGAAATGCATGAAGAAAGAACAGAGGATACAGAATTCATTGTATTCGTGTATTTTTCTTTTATTCCTTTCCCTTTTCTTTATGGACTTCTAGACCTATGGATCCATCTTTCTTTTTTTTTCATTTCTTTGGGCAATCCTCTCGTTTGTTTCTTCGCCTTCAGTTCCTTGAAAGCCCCTTTCCCTTCTGTAATTTTTGTCTTTGCTCATTCTCTCTGTACATGTACACGATCGCCGCGTGCGCCGCTGTCGATGAGAGCTGAAAATAGAGAGATTCATATCTCTATGGCTGAACGAAACCTAGACTTTGAAACCAGAACGTTTGATGCAATGAAAGGCATTGGCTAACTGTGTGATTAGCTGATTTAAAAAATTCTCAAACTAAGATGAAACATGTGTATGAGTACTTGTATTTGTACTCATAAACCCTGAAATCAACCATAATTTGGAATGGAAAAAGTGTAAATAGACGCAAACGGCGATTTTATTATCCTTCGTCTCACGAGACAATCACTAAGAGGACCACTTTGCTTGAATTTTTAAATGCGTTATGTGCCTCCCGCCGCGTGATACGCCAATACACACAGTACGGTAAGGTCAGTCATACGCGCATGCGCACTCCTTATGTCTATTCTGTGCAACTGACCCTCGTATATTTTTCAAACATTGCTTCACATTTTTGATGTTTAAAAATACTTCCTGTGGATATTATACTTTGAAACTTTCAGACTGGTATTTTTACACTATAAGTCTTAAGTCTTATGTTTATCCCATTTTCAAGTAACAAAGAAGTTTTTTTTTAAAATCATAACAATGTTAACCAATGTCTTTAATTGAAAAACTGCCTAGGCTACGGTGTAAAACGGAAACCCGCGGCGGGGGGGGGGGGGGGGGGGGGGGGGTCGGGTCGGGGAATAAGGCCAGGAATGGGATTTGTATTCCGATAACTCTATCATGTCTATAAAGTTATTCTCTCATATTCAATTATTCATTCGGTCCCATTTTTTTTGGGGGGGGGGGGGACGGGGCGGGGTCAAAATTTCAAATTAGCTTTCGCGTCAGCTGTTATGTTGGTAATCTTAGAATCTTTCTTCATACTCTTATTTCAATTTTTCTTTTAATGATATATCAATTAATGCATTCATTTATCGGAGGCTGGTCATCCGATTCGTTCCAAATTCTTACACCTTTTTTTCCCCCTTTTTGATTATTCTTGTTTATTCACCAATTCACCAACTTGAATTTCCCTACTTTTAAGTCAGCTGAAGGGTTGATTATAAACGAAGCCTCCATGGTTTTCGGGCTGACGTAGAAGCAGTTTTTATGGTTAAATGTATAATATATATTCTGTGCTTTTGAAATATCAAACCCTGATTTCTTCGCCTTCCTCTTTGTTTTGTTTTGTTTTTTATTAAAAGGGAAGAGGAAAAGGTCCCTTTCTGTTCAGGGGTCCATTTACACATAAACGAGTTTTTAATCTTTTTCACACCCTTTATGTGTGTGTTTGCTAAAATAACAGCCTACATTTTTTTCAAACACTGGTGGCTTTTTCTCTCAAGATGGCCCAATGACTAGTGTCAAAGTACAATTCTAACGATTCTTTCCCTCATCAAAAAGGAGTGAACGCATTCACTCTGTTTGGGTGAATTTGAGAAAGTGCATTTAGAGTGAATAAGAATAAAACTCTTTAAAGAGTGACTTCAGAGATCAATCAAGGTTTTGCGTTCTGTTGTGACAGACAAAGAACTAGACTCATGACCAGGTGCGTAGCCGGGGGGGATGAGGGCGCCCCCCCCCCCCCCCCCCGCCAAAACGCCCCAAAAAGGGGGGAAGGGAAATAGAAGAAAAAAAGGGAGAAATGCGTGAGCGAGAAAAGAAAAAGGTAAGAGAACTTAAAATAAGCGGAAGCTGGCAAGGAACAACGACAAAGCAACGTCAGAGCTTCCTTAAGTCCCCCTCCCTGTACCCTCCCCCTACGTGATTCGCACGCTTCGCGTGCCTACTACCGGCCCCCCCCCCCCCCCCCCCCCCCCAATGAAATCCTGGTTTTGCCACTGCTCATGACTGCATCGATGTAGAATCAAACTGCTAGTAAGTTTATTCCATCACAACAACTCACATATACAAGTACATCCATATTCCAGACTACCAGTTATATAACATGTCAGGTGCTCGCTGCCATCGGAGTGAATTATTGACGCAGCAGGGGAGGAGATTAGTATATGATCCATGATCAGACTGCGAGTGTGGGAACATACAGTCAGAGTGTGGGTAAAGGATGATGATGATGATGATGATGTGGACTGAAATGAGATGAGATGATGAGATGATTAGGACACAATACAAGGATGTTTAAGTTGTTAATATTTTTAGAATATCTTTATGTACATATCAGTGCGTTACTTAGATCGAAGGGGCCGAAAGATCGTCACTTAAAAAAAGACAAAATTAAATTGTGAATTACGCTAAAAAGTGTCACACAAAGGACATTTCCAGAGGGTTTTTTTAAAGACTTTCTGCGCAGAGACTATGGGCAGTTTCGAATGTATTGTGCAGCTGCATGAAATAAAGAAGCCCAAAACTTCTTTGAAAATTAAATTTTCTAATATTAATGGGGGGGGGGGTAAATAGAGATAATTGTCCTATGGGGTGAATGTCAAGGAAATGTAATGTCTTGCGGGTATATTGCAGGTGTTATATTCGAAACCATGTCCATTGGTTTAACTTCTGATTTATATTTATTACTGCATAATGAAGGAAAAGATAAGTGGCATAATTTCTTATATCTACGTGGTAATAGTTGAAAGGTGCATAAATTATGTGACATTTTCAAGATAAAATGAAAAATTAGTTCCCACTTTACTACAATCGCACTTTTTTCCCGATAAGTCTATGAAATGTAACTAATCCCTTTAGGTAATTCTGTTGTTTTCTTTTGAAGTTCATCTGAGTACGCTAAGTATATTTTGCAGATTAATGTTGCTTAGTACGCATCAATGATTTGAACTTGTGTTTCCGCAAGTAGGCACAAAGTTTTTAATGCAATTTCTAAAAACTGAACAAATCAAAACAAAAAAAAGAAACTATGACAACAAAAACAACAAGAAGCATACCATTATCATTAGCGCGTGGGCATATATGGGGGGGGGGGGGGGTCATTGCATTTCGATTGGACGCAGAGCGCGATGTGCTTTCACATCAAGTTTGCATCGGTCGCGATCGGTCGCAGAAGTACGATGAAATGCTTTTACACCATGGTTTGATCGGTCGCTGGGTACGGTCCCTGCGACCGTACCCACCAACTGTACCTTGGTTTGAAAGCGGTATCAGACTTCTCAAAATAGAAATATAAATATTTTGTTAACTCCTTTGCAGACACTGTCAGAGTATCCGGAATATATATATTTATTAGAACTTTTGACTGTTATTTAAACCTATTCAATATATACTTCATTTACAAATACTTGAGAGACCGTCTGATAATGACATTATGTAATAATACTCTTGATAATAATAACACTCAAAATTCAGGGGCAGCGGAAGCGGAGGGGGGGGGGGGCTGGCGCGGCTACCCCCCCCCCCCCCCACCCCCCCCCCCCCCCCCCCCCCCCCCCCCCCCCCCCCCCCCCCCCCCCCCCCCCCCCACTTTCGGCCAAAAATGATAAAAACTTATTAGTTTAAAAAATATATATATTTTCAAATTGTAAATTTAGAAATAGACTTTAAAAATCAGAAAAACCAAGGGTTCGGAGAGGGGTGAGGTGCTGCCCCTTAAACCCACGTTAGGGCCCTATCTGCAGGATCTGGATTTCGGCTGTTTGGGTGTCAGCTCCCCTCTCCCTCTAATAACGTTTCATGGCCTCTGAAATGTACCCCGAAACTCTTAGCTAATGGCGGCTTTCGTAACGTATCGGCCAAAAGAAATACCAGACGTCTGGTTCCGCTGGAACGAATCAACTAGTCGTTTTGTTCCGAGGAACGAATCGACTAGCCATTTCGTTCCTGCGGAACCCAGAACACATCGACTATCACACCGGCAGATTTTGTCATCGAGAACCAAATCCGAGAACTAAATCCGCCGCTACACCGGTCTTACGAACCGGCGAATAGCCCCCCCCCCCCCCCCCCCACAATTGCTTTACACGTATTATCCTTTGTCAGCTTTTAAAGTTTGTTGACCCACATACGCGCAGCCATACATACGTGCGACCATATTTAGAAGGTCGGCCGTGCTAAGGCAAAACAACGTATCTACATGTGGCATCGTTTTGAGTAAATCGATTTTAAAACTTCACTGACGTGCAATTTAGTTTGTAGCTTGGTTGAGTATTTCGAATTCATATTGAGAATTGATAAGTTGATAATTGTTAACACAATTTTAAAAATCTTTTAAAAGTCCTACATAGTTGAATAATTTGCATAAATTAAAAGATACGCTGTTTTGCCTGATGCATAAATTAACCATTAGCTATGGCAGAACAACGTATGTATTAATCCATTACGAAGTTGCTACGGCAAAACAACGTATCTCATGTAATGCGATGGCTCGGACAGTCAACATGGTCAATGTCAGATCGGGGTCTATTTCAAACTCCGACTGATAATTGATAAATCGATCATTGTTACGCACAGTAAAACAAAAATTTAAAAAATCCAAAAAAGTCCTACACATACTTGAATAATTTGCATACATTAAAACATAAGTTTTTTTTTGCTGCTTGCACAAACTAAAGCGTTGGCTATGGCAGAACATCGTATTGTCTTACGCGCATCACGCATGCGCATTACGTTGTGCGCACAATTGTGTGCACGAGCTAAGAGAAAGCGTATCTCCGCTTACATTTGATGGCAAAGCAAACGTAAGGGGAGATACGCTTCTTCTTAGCTCGTGCACACAATTGCGCACACAATTACGTTGTGCGGGCAATTGTCCGCTTACGTTTGCTTTGCCATCAAATGATGAGTTTTTTTTTTCTGGGGAGGGGTAGCCACATTTCAGAAACGGGGGTTATTCCGGTTTTAAAAGGGAGCTTTAGATAAGCGACGCAGCTCAGACGACGCGGAATTTTGCCAGAAATGTTGTTGTGCGAATGCGCGAGTCAGCTCTTTTCCAATCCATCCTGCGTCGCCTGTTTTACACGACGGTTCTGGGGTCACTTTACCGTCCTCCCCAATACGCGACGCGAGACCTTTGTTGACCATTTTTTCTGACGTAACAACGGTTCATATATGAGCGCGCGCGCTTTATTTGATCAACTGCGTCCTCCCCAAATGTAAAGCCTCTTTGGAACACGATGCAAGAAAAGAGAAGAACGTAAGTCAACTCAGCAAGATTCCACGTCGTCTGAGCTGCGTCGCGTATCTAGAGCTCCCTAATATTTCATTGGTAGTTCGATTATACTTCAATTTTGCTAGAAATTCGACATACGTTGTTTTGCCATCTTACGGCCGAGGTGAACGGCGAATGGCGCACTGTTCGGTTCTGACCGCGCGCGCAAGCCTTTCATTCTTACGAGCCGGCGAATAAGTGATGAATAGCCTGTTATGGCCGGGTGTACGATATTTTCGTTCTTACGACCCGGCGAATAGGTTTGTAAGCTTATAAATTGAGTTTTCTTTATATATGGTGCTTAATACAAAGATGATATTAAAATACAGTATGTAGATTCTTTTACACGGCAGAATTTCTGGAAAACAACGATATTCATTCGCTGCTCAAAAAGGTGCAAAATTTTAAACGCGTTTTTCTCTGAACTGTGTTTTTTCCGCAAGGATGGGCTATTCGCCGGTTCATAAGAGCGACAACGAATTATCCCTCATTTCTTCTGATTCCCTTTTCTTTCTTCTTTTTCCCCTTTCCTTCTTTTCTTTCCCTCTCTCTCCTTCTTTTTCCCTTTTCTTCTTCTTTCTTTCCCTTTCTCCCTCCCTCTTTCTTCCTTTCCCTGCCTTTCATTTTTTCCCGGTGGTTTGGTGGATTTTCCCGCTGAAATCCTTCAGGGGGCACTCTGCCCCCCTGTCCCCCGGCTGCTACGCCACTGAAGCAAGTGGGTCCGAAGCTGCAGTTTTGACTAAAATCACGCTTTGCCCGATAGAGTTTATGATACTGATGTTAGAATATTGTTGGTTCTCAGTTATAGAATAAGACTCCATATAATCTTTAAAAGAAAAAGGTAGGCATAGTGGGGCCCAGTTACAAATGTCATGAACTTCAGGAAAAAAAAAGGAAAGAAACACGAATGATGATCTGCGAGAAAAATAATATAGATGAAACTTTCAGGACAATCATGTGTAAAATCATGACCATGATTTCTTCTGTGATTTCAGTCTGGTATGTTTGATTAATTTTGGTCTTAGTTGATCAGTGTAGTCAAATGACGCGAAATTGTCATAACGCAAAGGCGTGATAAAATGACGTCACAATAGTGAATTGATGAAAGCGAGAGCACTGCCCGTCCTCCACGGTTCACGCAGATTTGCACGCAAAGCCTATGAGAATCAAGCGAGAGCGAACGATTCCACGAGCTCTTCGCCCCTCTTTTCGTTGGACAACAATAGGATTCTAACAAACTACGATAGTTTGTTTTCAACTTTATTATCATCCGATCTATCCTTGCCGATTAGATTTTTGTCATGTCGTTTTTTTAATAAATTAGTCAAAAGTTGTGTACAAAAGTTTGGCGAAGTTGGATGAAAAGACTGGTAAGCGTATATGGCAGCCATCTGTTTGCATATGTTCGTTCAATTGGGCTTTGGTTTCTGTATCCGATACACCCACGTATATGCGTAGGTTGGAAAATTACGAGACGAATTGCACGAATAGCACGATTGGGGGAGGGTGTACTGTTGGGATAGAGCAAGGGAGGGTGTTGTTGTGTCTACTATGACTTTGAACTTGTTGACGACAAAGGGGTGGTATAGTACGGGAGCAACCATTCACATGTATAAACCATGAAAAAAATTACTCAACACGACTCCTTGATGCGATTTCACTGACGCAGTACTGAAGGAAAGATTTGCTCAATTAAAAGTTCAATTAAAAAAAAATATAGAAGAACTTATTATCACTTACCTTTCCTTCGTCTTCATGCAGAAAAGGGGGAAACGGTGACTAATATGACTGGTATACTGCCTGGCCGGTCGCGCGTTTCCGTTTTACACAAATGCCTAGGCATTTTTGCCAAAAAAAAATCCTGCAAGACTTAGTACTCTGGTGAAAGAGTCTAAGTCCTCAGCGCACATACAGACGACGGCCAAGATATCCACTGCATGCATGCACATCATCGGAGGATACAGAATTCACTATTTTTTCGTGTTTTTTTTTTTCTTTATGGACTTCTTTTCTTGATGGATTTCTTGGCCTATTTTTCTTTGATCTCTGGCTGAAACGAAACCTAGACTTTGAAACCAGCACGTTTGATGCAATTAATCGAAAAACTGCCTAGGCTACGGTGTAAAACGGAAACGCGCTGGCCGGTCAGTAAACACCTCTGTCATGCACGGCGAAGAATACATGTAAGCCTATGGCATGATGGTTTGAGAATGACTTCTCTCGATTCTCTATCATTATTATACCAGGGAGATGGGGATTACTCCCATACCCCCGATGTTTCAGTGTATGCAGAGAGATGTGATTTGGTGTGTGAATGGAGGTACTAAGTTCTAAGTTTATGTATAGATTCATTGAAGAACGTGTATGCTGTGTTTGGAGCATCGTGTAACGGTGCACAAGTGTGTGAGACACACATGATACAGGAGAACGAATATGAGGTTGCGAAAATCCCTCGACTATGGCACGCCATAAGGGAATCAAATTAAAATATATTTCACTTGAACAAATATATGTTTCTTTTTCATTAAACCATTTCACTCCAGCAAATTTATATTTCACTTCTTTAAAAAAAGCATTCCACTTTTCACAAAAATTCGTTTCACAGTTTCCACAAAAATATTATTTCACCATTCACAAAAATATATTCCACTTTCTTCCAAAATACATTTCACTTTTTCACAGAAATATATTTTACTCTTCACAAAAATATATTTCACTTTTTTCCAAAATTCGTTCCACTTTTCACAGGAATACATTTCACTTTTAAGAAAAAAAAAATCATTCCTCTTTCTCTCATACCAAAACCTTTTCACTTTCTGCCAAAAATATGTTCCTCTTTTATCTCGGCCTAAAGCGATCTTATCGACCTGGGTGAGCTTAACGGCCTTGGCGAGCTTATCTCTGGCTTAGCTAGCTAGCTCATATACGCGCGTTCTATCGACGGTGTACCTAAAATCCATTCCTCTTCTCTCACCGAAACCATTTCACTTTCTCTCAATAATTTATTTCATTCTGCCAAAAAAATACGTTCCTCTTTTTTCTCGGCCTAAAGGAGGCGCTATTGGCGAGTTTTGCTAGCTTGTTAGCTTGGCGCGGGCTATATCTTTTGTCATTTGCTTGTTTAGCATCGGTATTAATGTTTTGTTATTCTATTTGGTCTGATGGGGCTGAAGGGGGGCGGCTTTGAGGCTTCTGCACTTGATTTTGAAGTTCATTAATACATCCAATTATGCAGGGATAATATATGCAGGGTGAACAAGGGATGCTACCTCCACAGGCGAACTTTGGTTTTGCTTGTTTTGCCTCTTGGGGCTTGGTGGGGGTTTGGAGTCTTCTGCACATGATTTTGAAGTATGCAAATTTATCAAGGTTTATGCAGGGTGAATGATGGATGCTGCTTCTCCCGTTGGTCTGGCGAGGCTATATAGCTGAGGGAGGGGGGTAAGTTTCTGCACATGATTTTGAATATTCTGCATTAATGTAGCGCCTAAGCTTTCTCTCTGAAATGTGTCTAAGCGCTTTACAGAAATATCATTACCCCGGTCATCGGATTCATGCGAGCTTGCCCGCACACAATGTATGCACTTTCTGCACAGCATTAATTCCGGCCAGTCGCACTCACAATGCTAAACAAATCACAATGGCCGTCGCATCTTACCGGGTATACCACTTAATGGGTGAAAAGTGGCAAATGTACGTAAATTCATATCTTGCAGAAGGACACCCCGGACATTGTGGCTCAAGTAAGGATACTTATCCACTGGACCACAGCATCTCTTCCATGCATTTTTTTTTTTTTTTTTTTTTTTTTTTTGGGGGGGGGGGGGCTTGAATTCTCATAAAGTAAAACTCTATGCAAGCCAATTGGAAGAAGAGGCAGGGAGGGGGTGTCACGGCATATTATTGTTACCAAAATGTGCAGGGTATTGTAATTCCTTGCAAAACTTGCCGCCCGATTCATTAAATGCAATAATATCACTACCATAATTATGATTATATTCATGAATAGAATTGGTTTAACATCAGATGGAGACGCAAGATGCAAACCAATTATTTTGTTTTGTTAAAATGTGTAGGCCTATAATAGATGGCATATACAATAAGGCCAACAATGCGAGCGAGCGCTTCCATTTTGTCCTTTCTTACATCTTTCCTTTTCTTTCTCTGTCTTTTCTTTTCTTTCCCATTTTTCCTTTTCTTTCCTGCCAAATATTGGGGGGTCGGGCCCCCGGCCCCGGTTCCCCCGACCATGAGTGTTGCAACTTGAACTTGTCGATTGCTTCCAGTTCTACTCCAGATCAAATGTCTATTTTATTGTGGCAGTGGCCCAGACGCGGTTCTGTGATATTTTCTAAATTGGGGTGGGGGAGTACACTGGCAGCTTCAGGGATCGCAATGAATTTAAATTCAAAATTTAAATTTAAAATTAAAACTAACTGATTTAAATCCAACCCTTCAGGAACATTCCCAATCTAAAAACATAACAGAACGTAATAACAAAAAACGGACACATAAACACTGAACGAAAAAGAATAGCAAGATTGAGAGAGAGAGAGAGAGAGAAACACCCACGACCTGCACGAGCCGATTTAGAATATAATAAAACTGTCTTCGGACTCTTTACACATACATGAATTTATAATGAAGATATGACACAGATCATACAGATTGTGATGCATAACAAAACATAATGAATATCTGAGAAATGCATGTACATAACAACCTGTACGAAAATAAAACGCAGAAATTAGGCTAGAATAACTACTGAAAGTTATCTACTTATATTTCCCCTTACGACTTGCATTCCATGTTGCACACAACCACCCCCTTCTTCCAACTGTATACAAACCAACAAGATAACTTCGATCATGCAAAGAGAATTTGTTTATCATACCTCCTATTCAAACAAAAACATATGGCGAACGTTCATTTGCTCATGCTGCATCAGTTTTATGGAATAACCTCCCAAACTCTCTAAGAAACATCAGCACGATAGAGAAGTTTAAATCTGCACGTCACATTCAAAACATATCTTAGCCTAACAAAGTAACCTTAGTGACCTATCTTTTAATCATGTCTTTCCCTTTTCTCTCTCTTAGAGCGCATAGGGACATACATACGCGCTATATAAAATCTGTACATTATTATTATCATTATAGCTTGCATAAAGTTTTACTTCATGAGAATTCAGCCAACAAAATTTGCATAGTAGAGGTGCTGTGACCCAGTGAATAAGTCTCCTGACTTTGAACAAGGTCGGGGGTTCGAATCCCTGCTGAGGCACTAGTGTCCTTTGGTTGGTTGGTTTTTATTTTCCATATGAAAAGCAATACAAAAAATACATGCAGATCAATATATCAAATTATTATAAATTTTAATTAATTAAAATTAGTATTGATGGCAGGAAACTCTATTCAGAGCCATTATTCAAATGGCTCTGTTCTTCCTAGAGGTCAAGAGAAAGAAAGAAAAAGTAATGGAAAAACAAATATGACATTACCACAAACTGAACTGAAAGTAACATAAACAGAATAAAAGAAATCGTGTAAACGAAACCCAGTGACCTTACGATAATGTTGCCCTATTCCTAACCTTCATACTACATGTATGTCCAACGTACCCACCCCCCCCCCTCCATTCCTGAGATGCACCAAAATTTGCCACTCTCCATGGTGATGATTTGTTTAGCATTGTGAGTGCGACTGACTGGAATTAATGCTTCCTTGGGAGTGCAGAAAGTGCATACATTGTGTGCGGGCAAGCTTGCATGAATCCGATGACCGGGGTAATGATATTTCTGTAAAGCGCTTTGACACATTTCAGAGAGAAAGCTTAGGCGCTACATTAATGCAGAATATTCAAAATCATGTGCAGAAACTTACCCCCCTCCCTCAGCTATATAGCCTCGCCAGACCAACGGGAGAAGCAGCATCCATCATTCACCCTGCATAAACCTTGATAAATTTGCATACTTCAAAATCATGTGCAGAAGACTCCAAACCCCCACCAAGCCCCAAGAGGCAAAACAAGCAAAACCAAAGTTCGCCTGTGGAGGTAGCATCCCTTGTTCACCCTGCATATATTATCCCTGCATAAATTGGATGTATTAATGAACTTCAAAATCAAGTGCAGAAGCCTCAAAGCCGCCCCCCTTCAGCCCCATCAGACCAAATAGAATAACAAAACATTAATACCGATGCTAAACAAGCAAATGACAAAAGATATAGCCCGCGCCAAGCTAACAAGCTAGCAAAACTCGCCAATAGCGCCTCCTTTAGGCCGAGAAAAAAGAGGAACGTATTTTTTTGGCAGAGTGAAATAAATTATTGAGAGAAAGTGAAATGGTTTCGGTGAGAGAAGAGGAATGGATTTTAGGTACACCGTCGATAGAACCGCGTATATGAGCTAGCTAGCTAAGCCAGAGATAAGCTAGCCAAGGCCGTTAAGCTCACCCAGGTCGATAAGATCGCTTTAGGCCGAGATAAAAGAGGAACATATTTTTGGCAGAAAGTGAAAAGGTTTTAGTATGAGAGAAAGAGGAATGATTTTTTTTTCTTAAAAGTGAAATGTATTCCTGTGAAAAGTGGAACGAATTTTGGAAAAAAGTGAAATATATTTTTGTGAAGAGTAAAATATATTTCTGTGAAAAAGTGGAATGTATTTTGGAAGAAAGTGGAATATATTTTTGTGAATAGTGAAATGATATTTTTGTGGAAAATGTGAAACGAATTTTTGTGAAAAGTGGAATGCTTTTTTTAAAGAAGTGAAATATAAATTTGCTGGAGTGAAATGGTTTAGTGAAAAAGAAACATATATTTGCTCAAGTGAAATATATTTTAATTTGATTCCCTTATGGCGTGCCATACTCGACACACTGCCAACTCGCAACGGAGCAATAGAACACTTCGCATAAATCTTACGAGTCTTGTTGGAAAACATTCTCAGCTGTGTCATCATCTCCAGCAGAAAGAAGTCTATGGTGTTTCACCCGCTATAGCAAATGGACCTTAATATTTATGATATTGTTGTGCATAAAAACACAATACAGTGGAACCTTGTTATAACAAACTCCTCCGGAACAAGGAAATTTCCTCAGAAACCTTGTTATGTCAGGTCGAAAAACCCCAATAAAATTCAAAGAAGTAGACCGGCAAAATTACATTGTTGTAACGAGAGTTTGTTATAAACATGTAACAATGCATATACTAGGTTCCACTGCGTGTAATAGTCTTATGGGGTGTTGCAAGAAAGTTGCAATCGATTGCAAGTTGCAACTGATAGTCACTGGCCATTCAAAATCATTGTTGCATGCATGTCTTCTTAAAAGGTCTAACCCTGAGCCAATCAGAATGGTTGTTTCAAAATTAGCAATTATTTGCAATTGATTGCAACTTTCTTGCAACACCCCATTAGATGTTTCTGGACAGGTACTCATGTACTGGTATACCTTATATTTCGCAGAACTATGTATGCGGTAAAATACGGAATAAATCCATCTCATTTTTTTTCTTCAAATTACGTAAATAAGGAAGAAAGAATTAAACTCATATTTTTTTCTTTCTTTTTTTTTTTACTAGTATTTACCTGGCATTATCTTATCCCTTGTGGCAAGTTTTGTCTGAATGTAGCCACACTCTGACCCAATACATTTTCATTAGCTGTTCTGCTTCCTTCTTTGGCATTTCATGTAGGTTTCTCGAAGGGGGGTATTTTGACTACACCATACGCACCTCATCGGTAAGCAGATGTCCACATCGCCTTGTAATATACTTTTATATCTACGCTATCTTTCTAATTTAAGGGCTGATTCCAAAATGACAAGAAAGGGAGCAAACACTCAGTGTATTTCGGAAATCTTACTCATCCTCACTGTTGGGATCTTAGAGATGTGAAGCGGGGTGGGAGGCGGTCGGATTGTGTGTACGGGGCGTAATGTTGTTGTTGGGCTTTACAAGGGACGTTTCTGAAACGATTTTCCATTGCCCTCAATACACTCTAGAAGATCGGGGGAAGTGAGGGGGGGGGGATCATGTCAGTCATTTTGTTCATTCCTTTTAAAACTGGCAATTTCACCGTATCGTATACTTCTGTTGCCACTTCGTTTAATATAGGTTCCCATGGTAACGTTAGATGAATGCCAGCTGTCTACTGAGATGACAATCAGGTTGTGGTCCTGCCTCAGATCCTTCACCTCACTGAACTCACTCATCATCTCAGACTCCTCTCTCAGTTTCCCTCCATCTCCTCCTGAGCTTACATCCTTCACAAAGCTGAAAGCCAAGAGAGTGACGTCACAAAGCTACGAAGGTCTGCTCTCATCGCTCCCTGGCTTGAAAGAGATCGATATCATTATCGATGATGCAGAGAGAGACATATCTCAGATCACGGCTGGTCTTCGTCGGACCACAGGACGTCAGCTCACTAACATCAACCTTGAAGCACCAGCATCACTCCCATTAGAGAAGAAGAACGCATCGAGAGAGACGATGAGAGGACTGGGTCTTCTCATCAGAGAACATATCAAGAAGCTATATAGCCTCAGTGTGTCAGGGGTAAAGTGCAAAGACGAAGACTATGTTGACATCATCGAGTCTTCCAAGATGTTACGTAGTTTGCATTTTCAGTGAGTGTGATTAACATGTACTTGAATGAATACAGGCCAGTCTATCCATGGGCGGAAATATGGCTGCGAAAAAAGAAAAGTGGGCGAGGGTTCCTCATCTTCACGTTTTTGTTTTGTTTTTTATTGTTTTTATAATCTGACTATAGTGATAATTCTCTTTTTTATGATATGGTGGATCACATGTTCATATCTATTTTATAGAAATAGCTTTAATAAGAATTTCGTTAGTAGGTACATTATGTATGGTCTTTTTTTTTCTGTTACCTTTTCTTTCTTCTGAAGTACCCTCCTCTCCCTTTCCTTTTCTCCCACTAAATCTTCTATTCCCGTTCTCTCTCTGTAAATTTCTCTCCCGATTTCTCTCCCTCTTTTCTCTCCTGCCTCTTCGATCTCTCTTTGTCCCTCTTTCAATCCTTGTCTCTCAGTCTCTCCAAAGCTCTCCTGTACTATGTCCCTGTAACTTTCATTCCTGTTTTATTCCCACTCCTTTCCTATATATTGTCTCTCCTCCTTCTATCATGCCGGTATTTCTATGTTTCCCCCCCCCCCCGATCAATTTAATACTGGATCACATATCATCTTTACCAGTACTCCAACCTTGTTTTTCATGTCCCCCCCCCCCCCTCTCTCTCTCTCTTTCCCTTTCTCTATCTTTTTCTCTTAGTTCTGTTCATTTCCATACTTTACCATTTTCTCTCTACTTTCCCTGGTCCCCCCCCCCCCTCGGTTGTCTTCCGTGTTCATTTAACCACCTAACCGAGCCTCTATCTTCCATCTGCCCTTTTTTCTGTCTCTGTCTCCCTTCCCTCTTCTTCTTATCATGCAGTACTCCCCCCTGTTTCTGAGTGTATCGCTATATCCCTCTTTCTTTACTTCTTCCCTTCATTTTCTCCTCAGCTCTCTTTGTCTTTCCAGCCCCTCCCTCTCTCTCCCTCTCTCTCTAATCTTACTATTTATCACATAACCTCTTCCTCGTTTCACTGCTTCTTCATCTTTCCTTTTCTCTTTCTCTTCATTACTTTCTCTCATTTCCAGCCCCCCCCCCCAACCCTCCTATCGCTCTCCCTATTGATCGTCTTTAACTCTATCCTTTCCCAGTGTTTTCCTTGCCTATCTTCGCTTCTCCCTGGCTATCCCTTTGGGTGTTTTTCTTTCTCTCTTTTAGCTCTCTTCTTCTCGCCCTCCTCTCTGCGATGTTTGCAAGTGTCAGTTCCCTTTCTACTTTGTGCCCTATTTTTATTCTCTCCCCATTTCTCTTCTCCACCCTCTCCCTCCTCCCTCATCCGTTTCTTTCCATTTATGCATCTACCCACCCTTTCTCTCTCTCTCTCTCTCTGTTTTATTTGTTCTGGCACCTTCTGTGGAACTCCCTCCCTTCATATATTCGTGAAATTGACAGCCTAGACCACTTCAAAGCTTCGCTCAAGACTCCTGTCTTTCATCAGACATTTGAATGCTAACTTTATTTGAGTAGTCTGCGACTTTGAATGTTTTTAAAACAGATATATGGCGTCATACAAATACTGTGAATCATCACATCATCATCATCATCATCATCATCATCATCATCACCTTATATCATGATAGGGTAATTCTCTCAAATACTCCAAAATTTATATGAATACGCTTTTCATTTAATGAAATAACCACAAGTATGATTATAAGGGTTTATTTATGTTACCATACATCAATACTGAATACTCGTCACCTAGTGAGTCGGTTACTGCAGTTTTGACTAATCTCACGATTTTCCCGGTAGTCGGAGCATAGATACCGGTAATACTTCATTATATTAATAGTGAGGAATTGTTGGGCCTCAGTTATGAAACTTATTTCTTTATAAAATCTTTTAAAAGAAAACGTGGGCATGGCGGGGTCAAGTTGCGAATGTCATAAACTTCACGTTTAAATTAAAAAAAATAATCATGCATGATAACAGAAAAAAAAAGATCAGTGAAACTTTTAAGTCGATCATGTGCAAAATCGTTATCATGATCTACTGCAATTTTATCCTAGTGTGTTTGATTAATTATGGTCTCAGCTGATATATCTAAGCTTTCAAAATATCGAGCAACACAGACTAATAATGAGAAATATATATATATATATATATATATATATATATATATATATATATATATATATAAATCTCACGAATCTTGTTGGAAAACAGTCTCAACTGTGCCGCTTCTAGCAGAAAGAAATCCATGGTGTTTCGCTCCCGATAGCAAATGGACCATAATGTTCAATTCATGATATTATTGTGCATAAAAGCACAATACAGTGGAACCTCGGTAACAAAGTTCTCGGGATCCAGGAAATTACTTACGAGACCTTGTCATATCAAGACGAGATTCCACAGTATTTCCTTATCTCAGAGGTTTCGTTACGTTCAC
>JAPZVO010000637.1:0-14000 GCA_029962745.1 Echinometra lucunter
ACTACGGCAGAACCTGCAACTACTCCTGCTAGTACTACTGAATCTTCGACCACTACAGAAAGTACTACACAACCTACCACTACAGCATCTGCTACTACTCCAGAATCAACTTCGTCTACCACTACATCAGAGTCACCAACGTCTTCTGCAAGTCCATCGGAACCCTCAACTACTCCCTCTGCTACTACAGACACATCTACTTCTACAGCAAGTATTACAGAATCTAGTACTACCGAAGCTGCTACTACTATGGAATCGACTACAACATCTGCAAGTACAACAGAGTTATCACATCTTCTGCTACTACGGCAGAACTGCAACTACTCCTGCTAGTACTACAGAATCATCGACCACTACAGAAAGTACTACACAACCTACCACTACAGCATCTGCTACTACTCCAGAATCAACTTCGTCTACCACCACATCAGAGTCACCAACGTCTTCTGCAAGTCCATCGGAACCCTCAACTACTCCCTCTGCTACTACAGACACATCTACATCTACTTCTACAGCAAGTATTACAGAATCTAGTACTACCGAAGCTGCTACTACTATGGAATCGACTACAACATCTGCAAGTACAACAGAGTTATCACATCTTCTGCTACTACGGCAGAACCTGCAACTACTCCTGCTAGTATTACAGAATCATCGACCACTACAGAAAGTACTACACAACCTACCACTACAGCATCTGCTACTACTCCAGAATCAACTTCGTCTACCACTACATCAGAGTCACCAACGTCTTCTGCAAGTCCATCGGAATCCCTCAACTACTCCCTCCTGCTACTACGACACATCTACATCTACTTCTACAGCAAGTATTACAGAATCTAGTACTACCGAAGCTGCTACTACTAGTGGAATCGACTACAACATCTGCAAGTACAACAGAGTTATCCACATCTTCTGCTACTACGGTAGAACCTGCAACTACTCCTGCTAGTACTACAGAATCATCGACCACTACAGAAAGTACTACACAACTTACCACTACAGCATCTGCTACTACTCCAGAATCAACTTCGTCTACCACTACATCAGAGTCACCAACGTCTTCTGCAAGTCCATCGGAACCCTCAACTACTCCCTCTGCTACTACAGACACATCTACTTCTACAGCAAGTATTACAGAATCTAGTACTACCGAAGCTGCTACTACTATGGAATCGACTACAACATCTACAACGTCTGCTACTACGGCAGAACCTGCAACTACTCCTGCTAGTACTACTGAATCATTCGACCACTACAGAAAGTACTACACAACCTACCACTACAGCATCTGCTACTACTCCAGAATCAACTTCGTCTACCACTACATCAGAGTCACCAACGTCTTCTGCAAGTCCATCGGAACCCTCAACTACTCCCTCTGCTACTACAGACACATCTACTTCTACAGCAAGTATTACAGAATCTAGTACTACCGAAGCTGCTACTACTATGGAATCGACTACAACATCTGCAAGTACAACAGAGTTATCCACATCTTCTGCTACTACGGCAGAACCTGCAACTACTCCTGCTAGTATTACAGAATCATCGACCACTACAGAAAGTACTACACAACCTACCACTACAGCATCTGCTACTACTCCAGAATCAACTTCGTCTACCACCACATCAGAGTCACCAACGTCTTCTGCAAGTCCATCGGAACCCTCAACTACTCCCTCTGCTACTACAGACACATCTACATCTACTTCTACAGCAAGTATTACAGAATCTAGTACTACCGAAGCTGCTACTACTATGGAATCGACTACAACATCTGCAAGTACAACAGAGTTATCCACATCTTCTGCTACCTCGGCAGAACCTGCAACTACTCCTGCTAGTACTACAGAATCATCGACCACTACAGAAAGTACTACACAACCTACCACTACAGCATCTGCTACTACTCCAGAATCAACTTCGTCTACCACCACATCAGAGTCACCAACGTCTTCTGCAAGTCCATCGGAACCCTCAACTACTCCCTCTGCTACTACAGACACATCTACATCTACTTCTACAGCAAGTATTACAGAATCTAGTACTACCGAAGCTGCTACTACTATGGAATCGACTACAACATCTGCAAGTACAACAGAGTTATCCACATCTTCTGCTACTACGGCAGAACCTGCAACTACTCCTGCTAGTATTACAGAATCATCGACCACTACAGAAAGTACTACACAACCTACCACTACAGCATCTGCTACTACTCCAGAATCAACTTCGTCTGCCACTACATCAGAGTCACCAACGTCTTCTGCAAGTCCATCGGAACCCTCAACTACTCCCTCTGCTACTACAGACACATCTACATCTACTTCTACAGCAAGTATTACAGAATCTAGTACTACCGAAGCTGCTACTACTATGGAATCGACTACAACATCTGCAAGTACAACAGAGTTATCCACATCTTCTGCTACCTCGGCAGAACCTGCAACTACTCCTGCTAGTACTTACAGAATCATCGACCACTACAGAAAGTACTACACAACCTACCACTACAGCATCTGCTACTACTCCAGAATCAACTTCGTCTACCACTACATCAGAGTCACCAACGTCTTCTGCAAGTCCATCGGAACCCTCAACTACTCCCTCTGCTACTACAGACACATCTACATCTACTTCTACAGCAAGTATTACAGAATCTAGTACTACCGAAGCTGCTACTACTATGGAATCGACTACAACATCTGCAAGTACAACAGAGTTATCAACATCTTCTGCTACTACGGCAGAACCTGCAACTACTCCTGCTAGTACTACTGAATCTTCGACCACCACAGAAAGTACTACACAACCTACCACTACAGCATCTGCTACTACTCCAGAATCAACTTCGTCTACCACCACATCAGAGTCACCAACGTCTTCTGCAAGTCCATCGGAACCCTCAACTATTCCCTCTGCTACTACAGACACATCTACTTCTACAGCAAGTATTACAGAATCTAGTACTACCGAAGCTGCTACTACTATGGAATCGACTACAACATCTGCAAGTACAACAGAGTTATCAACATCTTCTGCTACTACGGCAGAACCTGCAACTACTCCTGCTAGTACTACTGAATCTTCGACCACCACAGAAAGTACTACACAACCTACCACTACAGCATCTGCTACTACTCCAGAATCAACTTCGTCTACCACCACATCAGAGTCACCAACGTCTTCTGCAAGTCCATCGGAACCCTCAACTACTCCCTCTGCTACTACAGACACATCTACTTCTACAGCAAGTATTACAGAATCTAGTACTACCGAAGCTGCTACTACTATGGAATCGACTACAACATCTGCAAGTACAACAGAGTTATCAACATCTTCTGCTACTACGGCAGAACCTGCAACTACTCCTGCTAGTACTACTGAATCATCGACCACTACAGAAAGTACTACACAACTTACCACTACAGCATCTGCTACTACTCCAGAATCAACTTCGTCTACCACTACATCAGAGTCACCAACGTCTTCTGCAAGTCCATCGGAACCCTCAACTACTCCCTCTGCTACTACAGACACATCTACTTCTACAGCAAGTATTACAGAATCTAGTACTACCGAAGCTGCTACTACTATGGAATCGACTACAACATCTACAACGTCTGCTACTACGGCAGAACCTGCAACTACTCCTGCTAGTACTACTGAATCTTCGACCACTACAGAAAGTACTACACAACCTACCACTACAGCATCTGCTACTACTCCAGAATCAACTTCGTCTACCACTACATCAGAGTCACCAACGTCTTCTGCAAGTCCATCGGAACCCTCAACTACTCCCTCTGCTACTACAGACACATCTACTTCTACAGCAAGTATTACAGAATCTAGTACTACCGAAGCTGCTACTACTATGGAATCGACTACAACATCTACAACGTCTGCTACTACGGCAGAACCTGCAACTACTCCTGCTAGTATTACAGAATCATCGACCACTACAGAAAGTACTACACAACCTACCACTACAGCATCTGCTACTACTCCAGAATCAACTTCGTCTACCACCACTTCAGAGTCACCAACGTCTTCTGCAAGTCCATCGGAACCCTCAACTACTCCCTCTGCTACTACAGACACATCTACATCTACTTCTACAGCAAGTATTACAGAATCTAGTACTACCGAAGCTGCTACTACTATGGAATCGACTACAACATCTGCAAGTACAACAGAGTTATCCACATCTTCTGCTACTACGGCAGAACCTGCAACTACTCCTGCTAGTATTACAGAATCATCGACCACTACAGAAAGTACTACACAACCTACCACTACAGCATCTGCTACTACTCCAGAATCAACTTCGTCTACCACTACATCAGAGTCACCAACGTTTTCTGCAAGTCCATCGGAATCCTCAACTACTCCCTCCGCTACTACGGACACATCTACATCTACTTCTACAGCAAGTATTACAGAATCTAGTACTACCGAAGCTGCTACTACTGTGGAATCGACTACAACATCTGCAAGTACAACAGAGTTATCCACATCTTCTGCTACTACGGTAGAACCTGCAACTACTCCTGCTAGTACTACAGAATCATCGACCACTACAGAAAGTACTACACAACTTACCACTACAGCATCTGCTACTACTCCAGAATCAACTTCGTCTACCACTACATCAGAGTCACCAACGTCTTCTGCAAGTCCATCGGAACCCTCAACTACTCCCTCTGCTACTACAGACACATCTACTTCTACAGCAAGTATTACAGAATCTAGTACTACCGAAGCTGCTACTACTATGGAATCGACTACAACATCTACAACGTCTGCTACTACGGCAGAACCTGCAACTACTCCTGCTAGTACTACTGAATCTTCGACCACTACAGAAAGTACTACACAACCTACCACTACAGCATCTGCTACTACTCCAGAATCAACTTCGTCTACCACTACATCAGAGTCACCAACGTCTTCTGCAAGTCCATCGGAACCCTCAACTACTCCCTCTGCTACTACAGACACATCTACTTCTACAGTAAGTATTACAGAATCTAGTACTACCGAAGCTGCTACTACTATGGAATCGACTACAACATCTGCAAGTACAACAGAGTTATCCACATCTTCTGCTACTACGGCAGAACCTGCAACTACTCCTGCTAGTATTACAGAATCATCGACCACTACAGAAAGTACTACACAACCTACCACTACAGCATCTGCTACTACTCCAGAATCAACTTCGTCTACCACCACATCAGAGTCACCAACGTCTTCTGCAAGTCCATCGGAATCCTCAACTACTCCCTCCGCTACTACGGACACATCTACATCTACTTCTACAGCAAGTATTACAGAATCTAGTACTACCGAAGCTGCTACTACTGTGGAATCGACTACAACATCTGCAAGTACAACAGAGTTATCCACATCTTCTGCTACTACGGTAGAACCTGCAACTACTCCTGCTAGTACTACAGAATCATCGACCACTACAGAAAGTACTACACAACTTACCACTACAGCATCTGCTACTACTCCAGAATCAACTTCGTCTACCACTACATCAGAGTCACCAACGTCTTCTGCAAGTCCATCGGAACCCTCAACTACTCCCTCTGCTACTACAGACACATCTACTTCTACAGCAAGTATTACAGAATCTAGTACTACCGAAGCTGCTACTACTATGGAATCGACTACAACATCTACAACGTCTGCTACTACGGCAGAACCTGCAACTACTCCTGCTAGTACTACTGAATCTTCGACCACTACAGAAAGTACTACACAACCTACCACTACAGCATCTGCTACTACTCCAGAATCAACTTCGTCTACCACTACATCAGAGTCACCAACGTCTTCTGCAAGTCCATCGGAACCCTCAACTACTCCCTCTGCTACTACAGACACATCTACTTCTACAGCAAGTATTACAGAATCTAGTACTACCGAAGCTGCTACTACTATGGAATCGACTACAACATCTGCAAGTACAACAGAGTTATCCACATCTTCTGCTACTACGGCAGAACCTGCAACTACTCCTGCTAGTATTACAGAATCATCGACCACTACAGAAAGTACTACACAACCTACCACTACAGCATCTGCTACTACTCCAGAATCAACTTCGTCTACCACCACATCAGAGTCACCAACGTCTTCTGCAAGTCCATCGGAACCCTCAACTACTCCCTCTGCTACTACAGACACATCTACATCTACTTCTACAGCAAGTATTACAGAATCTAGTACTACCGAAGCTGCTACTACTATGGAATCGACTACAACATCTGCAAGTACAACAGAGTTATCACATCTTCTGCTACCTACGGCAGAACCTGCAACTACTCCTGCTAGTACTACAGAATCATCGACCACTACAGAAAGTACTACACAACCTACCACTACAGCATCTGCTACTACTCCAGAATCAACTTCGTCTACCACCACATCAGAGTCACCAACGTCTTCTGCAAGTCCATCGGAACCCTCAACTACTCCCTCTGCTACTACAGACACATCTACATCTACTTCTACAGCAAGTATTACAGAATCTAGTACTACCGAAGCTGCTACTACTATGGAATCGACTACAACATCTGCAAGTACAACAGAGTTATCGACATCTTCTGCTACTACGGCAGAACCTGCAACTACTCCTGCTAGTATTACAGAATCATCGACCACTACAGAAAGTACTACACAACCTACCACTACAGCATCTGCTACTACTCCAGAATCAACTTCGTCTACCACTACATCAGAGTCACCAACGTCTTCTGCAAGTCCATCGGAACCCTCAACTACTCCCTCTGCTACTACAGACACATCTACATCTACTTCTACAGCAAGTATTACAGAATCTAGTACTACCGAAGCTGCTACTACTATGGAATCGACTACAACATCTGCAAGTACAACAGAGTTATCCACATCTTCTGCTACCTACGGCAGAACCTGCAACTTACTCCTGCTAGTACTACAGAATCATCGACCACTACAGAAAGTACTACACAACCTACCACTACAGCATCTGCTACTACTCCAGAATCAACTTCGTCTACCACTACATCAGAGTCACCAACGTCTTCTGCAAGTCCATCGGAACCCTCAACTACTCCCTCTGCTACTACAGACACATCTACATCTACTTCTACAGCAAGTATTACAGAATCTAGTACTACCGAAGCTGCTACTACTATGGAATCGACTACAACATCTGCAAGTACAACAGAGTTATCACATCTTCTGCTACTACGGCAGAACCTGCAACTACTCCTGCTAGTACTACATGAATCTTCGAACCACCACAGAAAGTACTACACAACCTACCACTACAGCATCTGCTACTACTCCAGAATCAACTTCGTCTACCACCACATCAGAGTCACCAACGTCTTCTGCAAGTCCATCGGAACCCTCAACTACTCCCTCTGCTACTACAGACACATCTACTTCTACAGCAAGTATTACAGAATCTAGTACTACCGAAGCTGCTACTACTATGGAATCGACTACAACATCTGCAAGTACAACAGAGTTATCAACATCATATGCTACTACGGCAGAACCTGCAACTACTCCTGCTAGTACTACAGAAAGTACTACACAACCTACCACTACAGCATCTGCTACTACTCCAGAATCAACTTCGTCTACCACTGCATCAGAGTCACCAACGTCTTCTGCAAGTCCATCGGAACCCTTAACTACTCCCTCTGCTACTACAAACACATCTACTTCTACAGCAAGTATTACAGAATCTAGTACTACCGAAGCTGCTACTACTATGGAATCGACTACAACATCTGCAAGTACAACAGAGTTATCGACATCTTCTGCTACTACGGCAGAACCTGCAACTACTCCTGCTAGTATTACAGAATCATCGACCACTACAGAAAGTACTACACAACCTACCACTACAGCATCTGCTACTACTCCAGAATCAACTTCGTCTACCACTACATCAGAGTCACCAACGTCTTCTGCAAGTCCATCGGAACCCTCAACTACTCCCTCTGCTACTACAGACACATCTACATCTACTTCTACAGCAAGTATTACAGAATCTAGTACTACCGAAGCTGCTACTACTATGGAATCGACTACAACATCTGCAAGTACAACAGAGTTATCCACATCTTCTGCTACCTCGGCAGAACCTGCAACTACTCCTGCTAGTATTACAGAATCATCGACCACTACAGAAAGTACTACACAACCTACCACTACAGCATCTGCTACTACTCCAGAATCAACTTCGTCTACCACTACATCAGAGTCACCAACGTCTTCTGCAAGTCCATCGGAACCCTCAACTACTCCCTCTGCTACTACGGACACATCTACATCTACTTCTACAGCAAGTATTACAGAATCTAGTACTACCGAAGCTGCTAGTACTATGGAATCGACTACAACATCTGCAAGTACAACAGAGTTATCCACATCTTCTGCTACCTCGGCAGAACCTGCAACTACTCCTGCTAGTACTACAGAATCATCGACCACTACAGAAAGTACTACACAACTTACCACTACAGCATCTGCTACTACTCCAGAATCAACTTCGTCTACCACTACATCAGAGTCACCAACGTCTTCTGCAAGTCCCTCGGAACCCTCAACTACTCCCTCTGCTACTACAGACACAACTACTTCTACAGCAAGTATTACAGAATCTAGTACTACCGAAGCTGCTACTACTATGGAATCGACTAAAACATCTGCAAGTACAACAGAGTTATCAACATCTTCTGCTACTACGGCAGAACCTGCAACTACTCCTGCTAGTACTACAGAAAGTACTACACAACCTACCACTACCGCATCTGCTACTACTCCAGAATCAACTTCGTCTACCACTACATCAGAGTCACCAACGTCTTCTGCAAGTCCATCGGAACCCTCGACTACTCCCTCTGCTACTACGGACACATCTACTTCTACAGCAAGTATTACAGAATCTAGTACTACCGAAGCTGCTACTACTATGGAATCGACTACAACATCTGCAAGTACAACAGAGTTATCAACATCTTCTGCTACTACGGCAGAACATGCAACTACTCCTGCTAGTACTACAGAAAGTACTACACAACCTACCACTACTACATCTGCTACTACTCCAGAATCAACTTCGTCTACCACTACATCAGAATCAACAACGTCTTCTGCAAGTCCATCGGAACCCTTAACTACTCCCTCTGCTACTATAAACACATCTACTTCTACAGCAAGTATTACAGAATCTAGTACTACCGAAGCTGCTACTACTATGGAATCGACTACAACATCTGCAAGTACAACAGAGTTATCCACATCTTCTGCTACTACGGCAGAACCTGCAACTACTCCTGCTAGTACTACAGAAAGTACTACACAACCTACCACTACAGCATCTGCTACTACTCCAGAATCAACTTCGTCTACCACTACATCAGAGTCACCAACGTCTTCTGCAAGTCCATCGGAACCCTCAACTACTCCCTCTGCTACTACGGACACATCTACATCTACTTCTACAGCAAGTATTACAGAATCTAGTACTACCGAAGCTGCCACTACTATGGAATCGACTACAACATCTGCAAGTACAACAGAGTTATCCACATCTTCTGCTACTACGGCAGAACCTGCAACTACTCCTGCTAGTACTACAGAAAGTACTACACAACCTACCACTACTACATCTGCTACTACTCAAGAATCAACTTCGTCTACCACTACATCAGAGTCACCAACGTCTTCTGCAAGTCCATCGGAACCCTCAACTACTCCCTCTGCTACTACAGACACATCTACTTCTACAGCAAGTATTACAGAATCTAGTACTACCGAAGCTGCTACTACTATGGAATCGACTACAAGATCTGCAAGTACAACAGAGTTATCCACATCTTCTGCTACTACGGCAGAACCTGCAACTACTCCTGCTAGTATTACAGAATCATCGACCACTACAGAAAGAACTATACAACCTACCACTACAGCATCTGCTACTACTCCAGAATCAACTTCGTCTACCACTACATCAGAGTCACCAACGTCTTCTGCAAGTCCATCGGAACCCTCAACTACTCCCTCTGCTACTACAGACACATCTACATCTACTTCTACAGCAAGTATTACAGAATCTAGTACTACCGAAGCTGCTACTACTATGGAATCGACTACAACATCTGCAAGTACAACAGAGTTATCTACATCTTCTGCTACCTCGGCAGAACCTGCAACTACTCCTGCTAGTACTACAGAATCATCGACCACTACAGAAAGTACTACACAACCTACCACTACAGCATCTGCTACTACTCCAGAATCAACTTCGTCTACCACCACATCAGAGTCACCAACGTCTTCTGCAAGTCCATCGGAATCCTCAACTACTCCCTCTGCTACTACGGACACATCTACATCTACTTCTACAGCAAGTATTACAGAATCTAGTACTACCGAAGCTGCTACTACTATGGAATCGACTACAACATCTGCAAGTACAACAGAGTTATCCACATCTTCTGCTACTACGGTAGAACCTGCAACTACTCCTGCTAGTACTACAGAATCATCGACCACTACAGAAAGTACTACACAACCTACCACTACAGCATCTGCTACTACTCCAGAATCAACTTCGTCTACCACTACATCAGAGTCACCAACGTCTTCTGCAAGTCCATCGGAACCCTCACTACTCCCTCTGCTACTACAGACACATCTACATCTACTTCTACAGCAAGTATTACAGAATCTAGTACTACCGAAGCTGCTACTACTATGGAATCGACTACAACATCTGCAAGTACAACAGAGTTATCCACATCTTCTGCTACTACGGTAGAACCTGCAACTACTCCTGCTAGTACTACAGAAAGTACTACACAACCTACCACCACAGCATCTGCTACTACTCCAGAATCAACTTCGTCTACCACTACATCAGAGTCACCAACGTCTTCTGCAAGTCCATCGGAACCCTCAACTACTCCCTCTGCTACTACAGACACATCTACTTCTACAGCAAGTATTACAGAATCTAGTACTACCGAAGCTGCTACTACTATGGAATCGACTACAACATCTGCAAGTACAACAGAGTTATCAACATCTTCTGCTACTACGGCAGAACCTGCAACTACTCCTGCTAGTACTACAGAAAGTACTACACAACCTACCACTACTACATCTGCTACTACTCAAGAATCAACTTCGTCTACCACTACATCAGAGTCACCAACGTCTTCTGCAAGTCCATCGGAACCCTCAACTACTCCCTCTGCTACTACAGACACATCTACTTCTACAGCAAGTATTACAGAATCTAGTACTACCGAAGCTGCTACTACTATGGAATCGACTACAAGATCTGCAAGTACAACAGAGTTATCCACATCTTCTGCTACTACGGCAGAACCTGCAACTACTCCTGCTAGTATTACAGAATCATCGACCACTACAGAAAGAACTATACAACCTACCACTACAGCATCTGCTACTACTCCAGAATCAACTTCGTCTACCACTACATCAGAGTCACCAACGTCTTCTGCAAGTCCATCGGAACCCTCAACTACTCCCTCTGCTACTACAGACACATCTACATCTACTTCTACAGCAAGTATTACAGAATCTAGTACTACCGAAGCTGCTACTACTATGGAATCGACTACAACATCTGCAAGTACAACAGAGTTATCTACATCTTCTGCTACCTCGGCAGAACCTGCAACTACTCCTGCTAGTACTACAGAATCATCGACCACTACAGAAAGTACTACACAACCTACCACTACAGCATCTGCTACTACTCCAGAATCAACTTCGTCTACCACCACATCAGAGTCACCAACGTCTTCTGCAAGTCCATCGGAATCCTCAACTACTCCCTCTGCTACTACGGACACATCTACATCTACTTCTACAGCAAGTATTACAGAATCTAGTACTACCGAAGCTGCTACTACTATGGAATCGACTACAACATCTGCAAGTACAACAGAGTTATCCACATCTTCTGCTACTACGGTAGAACCTGCAACTACTCCTGCTAGTACTACAGAATCATCGACCACTACAGAAAGTACTACACAACCTACCACTACAGCATCTGCTACTACTCCAGAATCAACTTCGTCTACCACTACATCAGAGTCACCAACGTCTTCTGCAAGTCCATCGGAACCCTCAACTACTCCCTCTGCTACTACAGACACATCTACATCTACTTCTACAGCAAGTATTACAGAATCTAGTACTACCGAAGCTGCTACTACTATGGAATCGACTACAACATCTGCAAGTACAACAGAGTTATCCACATCTTCTGCTACTACGGTAAAACCTGCAACTACTCCTGCTAGTACTACAGAAAGTACTACACAACCTACCACCACAGCATCTGCTACTACTCCAGAATCAACTTCGTCTACCACTACATCAGAGTCACCAACGTCTTCTGCAAGTCCATCGGAACCCTCAACTACTCCCTCTGCTACTACAGACACATCTACTTCTACAGCAAGTATTACAGAATCTAGTACTACCGAAGCTGCTACTACTATGGAATCGACTACAACATCTGCAAGTACAACAGAGTTATCAACATCTTCTGCTACTACGGCAGAACCTGCAACTACTCCTGCTAGTACTACAGAAAGTACTACACAACCTACCACTACAGCATCTGCTACTACTCCAGAATCAACTTCGTCTACCACTACATCAGAGTCACCAACGTCTTCTGCAAGTGCATCGGAACCCTCAACTATTCCCTCTGCTACTACAGACACATCTACTTCTACAGCAAGTATTACAGAATCTAGTACTACCGAAGCTACTACTACTATGGAATCGACTACAACATCTACAACGTCTGCTACTACGGCAGAACCTGCAACTACTCCTGCTAGTACTACTGAATCTTCGACCACTACAGAAAGTACTACACAACCTACCACTACAGCATCTGCTACTACTCCAGAATCAACTTCGTCTACCACTACATCAGAGTCACCAACGTCTTCTGCAAGTCCATCAGAACCCTCAACTACTCCCTCTGCTACTACAGACACATCTTCTTCTACAGCAAGTATTACAGAATCTAGTACTACCGAAGCTGCTACTACTATGGAATCGACTACAACATCTGCAAGTACAACAGAGTTATCGACATCTTCTGCTACTACGGCAGAACCTGCAACTACTCCTGCTAGTATTACAGAATCATCGACCACTACAGAAAGTACTACACAACCTACCACCACAGCATCTGCTACTACTCCAGAATCAACTTCGTCTACCACTACATCAGAATCAACAACGTCTTCTGCAAGTCCATCGGAACCCTTAACTACTCCCTCTGCTACTACAAACACATCTACTTCTACAGCAAGTATTACAGAATCTAGTACTACCGAAGCTGCTACTACTATGGAATCGACTACAACATCTGCAAGTACAACAGAGTTATCCACATCTTCTGCTACCTCGGCAGAACCTGCAACTACTCCTGCTAGTACTACAGAATCATCGACCACTACAGAAAGTACTACACAACCTACCACTACAGCATCTGCTACTACTCCAGAATCAACTTCGTCTACCACTACATCAGAGTCACCAACGTCTTCTGCAAGTCCATCGGAACCCTCAACTACTCCCTCTGCTACTACAGACACATCTACATCTACTTCTACAGCAAGTATTACAGAATCTAGTACTACCGAAGCTGCTACTACTATGGAATCGACTACAACATCTGCAAGTACAACAGAGTTATCAACATCTTCTGCTACTACGGCAGAACCTGCAACTACTCCTGCTAGTACTACAGAAAGTACTACACAACCTACCACTACAGCATCTGCTACTACTCCAGAATCAACTTCGTCTACCACTGCATCAGAGTCACCAACGTCTTCTGCAAGTCCATCGGAACCCTTAACTACTCCCTCTGCTACTACAAACACATCTACTTCTACAGCAAGTATTACAGAATCTAG
>JAPZVO010000637.1:14500-29500 GCA_029962745.1 Echinometra lucunter
ACTACAGCATCTGCTCCTACTCTAGAATCAACTTCGTCTACCACTACATCAGAGTCACCAACGTCTTCTGCAAGTCCATCGGAACCCTCAACTACTCCCTCCGCTACTACAGACACATCTACTTCTACAGCAAGTATTATGGAATCTAGTAGTACCGAAGCTGCTACTACTATGGAATCGACTACAACATCTGCAAGTACAACAGAGTTATCCACATCTTCTGCTACTACGGCAGAACCTGCAACTACTCCTGCTAGTACTACAGAAAGTACTACACAACCTACCACTACAGCATCTGCTACTACTCCAGAATCAACTTCGTCTACCACTACATCAGAGTCACCAACGTCTTCTGCAAGTCCATCGGAACCCTCAACTACTCCCTCTGCTACTACAGACACATCTACTTCTACAGCAAGTATTACAGAATCTAGTACTACCGAAGCTGCTACTACTATGGAATCGACTACAACATCTGCAAGTACAACAGAGTTATCCACATCTTCTGCTACTACGGCAGAACCTGCAACTACTCCTGCTAGTACTACAGAAAGTACTACACAACCTACCACTACAGCATCTGCTACTACTCCAGAATCAACTTCGTCTACCACTACATCAGAGTCACCAACGTCTTCTGCAAGTCCATCGGAACCCTCAACTACTCCCTCTGCTACTACAGACACATCTACTTCTATAGCAAGTATTACAGAATCTAGTACTACCGAAGCTGCTACTACTATGGAATCGACTACAACATCTGCAAGTACAACAGAGTTATCAACATCTTCTGCTACTACGGCAGAACCTGCAACTACTCCTGCTAGTACTACAGAATCATCGACCACTACAGAAAGTACTACACAACCTACCACTACAGCATCTGCTCCTACTCTAGAATCAACTTCGTCTACCACTACATCAGAGTCACCAACGTCTTCTGCAAGTCCATCGGAACCCTCAACTACTCCCTCCGCTACTACAGACACATCTACTTCTACAGCAAGTATTATGGAATCTAGTAGTACCGAAGCTGCTACTACTATGGAATCGACTACAACATCTGCAAGTACAACAGAGTTATCCACATCTTCTGCTACTACGGCAGAACCTGCAACTACTCCTGCTAGTACTACAGAAAGTACTACACAACCTACCACTACAGCATCTGCTACTACTCCAGAATCAACTTCGTCTACCACTACATCAGAGTCACCAACGTCTTCTGCAAGTCCATCGGAACCCTCAACTACTCCCTCTGCTACTACAGACACATCTACTTCTACAGCAAGTATTACAGGATCTAGTACTACCGAAGCTGCTACTACTATGGAATCGACTACAACATCTGCAAGTACAACAGAGTTATCAACATCTTCTGCTACTACGGCAGAACCTGCAACTACTCCTGCTACTACTACAGAATCATCGACCACTACAGAAAGTACTACACAACCTACCACTACAGCATCTGCTCCTACTCTAGAATCAACTTCGTCTACCACTACATCAGAGTCACCAACCTCTTCTGCAAGTCCATCGGAACCCTCAACTACTCCCTCCGCTACTACAGACACATCTACTTCTACAGCAAGTATTAGGGAATCTAGTAGTACCGAAGCTGCTACTACTATGGAATCCACTACAATATCTGCAAGTACAACAGCGTTATCAACATCTTCTGCTACTACGGCAGAACCTGCAACTACTCCTGCTAGTACTACAGAAAGTACTACACAACATACCACTACAGCATCTGCTTCTACTCCAGAATCAACTTCGTCTACCACTACATCAGAGTCACCAACGTCTTCTGCAAGTCCATCGGAACCCTCAACTACTCCCTCTGCTACTACAGACATATCTACTTCTGCAGCAAGTATTACAGAATCTAGTACTACCGAAGCTGCTACTACTATGGAATCGACTACAACATCTGCAAGTACAACAGAGTTATCAACATCTGCTACTACGGCAGAACCTGCAACTACTCCTGCTAGTACTACAGAATCATCGACCACTACAGAAAGTACTACACAACCTACCACTACAGCATCTGCTACTACTCCGGAATCAACTTCGTCTGCCACTACATCAGAGTCACCAACGTCTTCTGCAAGTCCATCGGAACCCTCAACTACTCCCTCTGCTACTACAGACACATCTACATCTACTTCTACAGCAAGTATTACAGAATCTAGTACTACCGAAGCTGCTACTACTATGGAATCGACTACAACATCTGCAAGTACAACAGAGTTATCAACATCTTCTGCTACTACGGCAGAACCTGCAACTACTCCTGCTAGTACTACAGAATCATCGACCACTACAGAAAGTACTACACAACCTACCACTACAGCATCTGCTACTACTCCAGAATCAACTTCGTCTACCACTACATCAGAGTCACCAACGTCTTCTGCAAGTCCATCAAAACCCTCAACTACTCCCTCCGCTACTACAGACACATCTACTTCTACAGCAAGTATTACGGAATCTAGTACTACCCAAGCTGCTACTACTATGGAATCGACTACAACATCTGCAATTACAACAGAGTTATCAACATCTTCTGCTACTACGGCAGAACCTGCAACTACTCCTGCTAGTACTACAGAATCATCGACCACTACAGAAAGTACTACACAACCTACCACTACAGCCTCTGCTACTACTCTAGAATCAACTTCGTCTACCACTACATCAGAGTCACCAACGTCTTCAGCAAGTCCATCGGAACCCTCAACTACTCCCTCTGCTACTACAGACACATCTACATCTACTTCTACAGCAAGTATTACAGAATCTAGTACTACCGAAGCTGCTACTACTATGGAATCGACTACAACATCTGCAAGTACAACAGAGTTATCAACATCTTCTGCTACTACGGCAGAACCTGCAACTACTCCTGCTAGTACTACAGAATCATCGACCACTACAGAAAGTACTACACAACCTACCACTACAGCATCTGCTACTACTCCAGAATCAACTTCGTCTACCACTACATCAGAGTCACCAACGTCTTCTGCAAGTCCATCAGAACCCTCAACTACTCCCTCTGCTACTACAGACACATCTACTTCTACAGCAAGTATTACAGAATCTAGTACTACCGAAGCTGCTACTACTATGGAATCGACTACAACATCTGCAAGTACAACAGAGTTATCAACATCTTCTGCTACTACGGCAGAACCTGCAACTACTCCTGCTACTACTACAGAATCATCGACCACTACAGAAAGTACTACACAACCTACCACTACAGCATCTGCTACTACTCCAGAATCAACTTCATCTACCACTACATCAGAGTCACCAACGTCTTCTGCAAGTCCATCAGAACCCTCAACTACTCCCTCCGCTACTACAGACACATCTACTTCTACAGCAAGTATTATGGAATCTAGTACTACCGAAGCTGCTACTACTATGGAATCGACTACAACATCTGCAAGTACAACAGAGTTATCCACATCTTCTGCTACTACGGCAGAACCTGCAACTACTCCTGCTAGTACTACAGAAAGTACTACACAACCTACCACTACAGCATCTGCTACTACTCCAGAATCAACTTCGTCTACCACTACATCAGAGTCACCAACGTCTTCTGCAAGTCCATCGGAACCCTCAACTACTCCCTCTGCTACTACAGACACATCTACTTCTACAGCAAGTATTACAGAATCTAGTACTACCGAAGCTGCTACTACTATGGAATCGACTACAACATCTGCAAGTACAACAGAGTTATCCACATCTTCTGCTACTACGGCAGAACCTGCAACTACTCCTGCTAGTACTACAGAAAGTACTACACAACCTACCACTACAGCATCTGCTACTACTCCAGAATCAACTTCGTCTACCACTACATCAGAGTCACCAACGTCTTCTGCAAGTCCATCAGAACCCTCAACTACTCCCTCTGCTACTACAGACACATCTACTTCTACAGCAGGTATTACGGAATCTAGTACTACCCAAGCTGCTACTACTATGGAATCGACTACAACATCTGCAATTACAACAGAGTTATCAACATCTTCTGCTACTACGGCAGAACCTGCAACTACTCCTGCTAGTACTACAGAATCATCGACCACTACAGAAAGTACTACACAACCTACCACTACAGCCTCTGCTACTACTCTAGAATCAACTTCGTCTACCACTACATCAGAGTCACCAACGTCTTCAGCAAGTCCATCGGAACCCTCAACTACTCCCTCTGCTACTACAGACACATCTACTTCTACAGCAAGTATTACAGAATCTAGTACTACCGAAGCTGCTACTACTATGGAATCGACTACAACATCTGCAAGTACAACAGAGTTATCAACATCTTCTGCTACTACGGCAGAACCTGCAACTACTCCTGCTAGTACTACAGAATCATCGACCACTACAGAAAGTACTACACAACCTACCACTACAGCATCTGCTACTACTCCAGAATCAACTTCGTCTACCACTACATCAGAGTCACCAACGTCTTCTGCAAGTCCATCAGAACCCTCAACTACTCCCTCTGCTACTACAGACACATCTACTTCTACAGCAAGTATTACAGAATCTAGTACTACCGAAGCTGCTACTACTATGGAATCGACTACAACATCTGCAAGTACAACAGAGTTATCAACATCTTCTGCTACTACGGCAGAACCTGCAACTACTCCTGCTACTACTACAGAATCATCGACCACTACAGAAAGTACTACACAACCTACCACTACAGCATCTGCTACTACTCCAGAATCAACTTCGTCTACCACTACATCAGAGTCACCAACGTCTTCTGCAAGTCCATCAGAACCCTCAACTACTCCCTCCGCTACTACAGACACATCTACTTCTACAGCAAGTATTATGGAATCTAGTACTACCGAAGCTGCTACTACTATGGAATCGACTACAACATCTGCAAGTACAACAGAGTTATCCACATCTTCTGCTACTACGGCAGAACCTGCAACTACTCCTGCTAGTACTACAGAAAGTACTACACAACCTACCACTACAGCATCTGCTACTACTCCAGAATCAACTTCGTCTACCACTACATCAGAGTCACCAACGTCTTCTGCAAGTCCATCGGAACCCTCAACTACTCCCTCTGCTACTACAGACACATCTACTTCTACAGCAAGTATTACAGAATCTAGTACTACCGAAGCTGCTACTACTATGGAATCGACTACAACATCTGCAAGTACAACAGAGTTATCCACATCTTCTGCTACTACGGCAGAACCTGCAACTACTCCTGCTAGTACTACAGAAAGTACTACACAACCTACCACTACAGCATCTGCTACTACTCCAGAATCAACTTCGTCTACCACTACATCAGAGTCACCAACGTCTTCTGCAAGTCCATCAGAACCCTCAACTACTCCCTCTGCTACTACAGACACATCTACTTCTACAGCAAGTATTACAGAATCTAGTACTACCGAAGCTGCTACTACTATGGAATCGACTACAACATCTGCAAGTACAACAGAGTTATCAACATCTTCTGCTACTACGGCAGAACCTGCAACTACTCCTGCTAGTACTACAGAATCATCGACCACTACAGAAAGTACTACACAACCTACCACTACAGCATCTGCTACTACTCCGGAATCAACTTCGTCTGCCACTACATCAGAGTCACCAACGTCTTCTGCAAGTCCATCGGAACCCTCAACTACTCCCTCTGCTACTACAGACACATCTACATCTACTTCTACAGCAAGTATTACAGAATCTAGTACTACCGAAACTGCTACTACTATGGAATCGACTACAACATCTGCAAGTACAACAGAGTTATCAACATCTTCTGCTACTACGGCAGAACCTGCAACTACTCCTGCTAGTACTACAGAATCATCGACCACTACAGAAAGTACTACACAACCTACCACTACAGCATCTGCTACTACTCCAGAATCAACTTCGTCTACCACTACATCAGAGTCACCAACGTCTTCTGCAAGTCCATCGGAACCCTCAACTACTCCCTCCGCTACTACAGACACATCTACTTCTACAGCAAGTATTACGGAATCTAGTACTACCCAAGCTGCTACTACTATGGAATCGACTACAACATCTGCAATTACAACAGAGTTATCAACATCTTCTGCTACTACGGCAGAACCTGCAACTACTCCTGCTAGTACTACAGAATCATCGACCACTACAGAAAGTACTACACAACCTACCACTACAGCCTCTGCTACTACTCTAGAATCAACTTCGTCTACCACTACATCAGAGTCACCAACGTCTTCAGCAAGTCCATCAGAACCCTCAACTACTCCCTCTGCTACTACAGACACATCTACTTCTACAGCAAGTATTACAGAATCTAGTACTACCGAAGCTGCTACTACTATGGAATCGACTACAACATCTGCAAGTACAACAGAGTTATCAACATCTTCTGCTACTACGGCAGAACCTGCAACTACTCCTGCTAGTACTACAGAATCATCGACCACTACAGAAAGTACTACACAACCTACCACTACAGCATCTGCTCCTACTCTAGAATCAACTTCGTCTACCACTACATCAGAGTCACCAACGTCTTCTGCAAGTCCATCGGAACCCTCAACTACTCCCTCCGCTACTACAGACACATCTACTTCTACAGCAAGTATTATGGAATCTAGTAGTACCGAAGCTGCTACTACTATGGAATCGACTACAACATCTGCAAGTACAACAGAGTTATCCACATCTTCTGCTACTACGGCAGAACCTGCAACTACTCCTGCTAGTACTACAGAAAGTACTACACAACCTACCACTACAGCATCTGCTACTACTCCAGAATCAACTTCGTCTACCACTACATCAGAGTCACCAACGTCTTCTGCAAGTCCATCGGAACCCTCAACTACTCCCTCTGCTACTACAGACACATCTACTTCTACAGCAAGTATTACAGAATCTAGTACTACCGAAGCTGCTACTACTATGGAATCGACTACAACATCTGCAAGTACAACAGAGTTATCCACATCTTCTGCTACTACGGCAGAACCTGCAACTACTCCTGCTAGTACTACAGAAAGTACTACACAACCTACCACTACAGCATCTGCTACTACTCCAGAATCAACTTCGTCTACCACTACATCAGAGTCACCAACGTCTTCTGCAAGTCCATCGGAACCCTCAACTACTCCCTCTGCTACTACAGACACATCTACTTCTATAGCAAGTATTACAGAATCTAGTACTACCGAAGCTGCTACTACTATGGAATCGACTACAACATCTGCAAGTACAACAGAGTTATCAACATCTTCTGCTACTACGGCAGAACCTGCAACTACTCCTGCTAGTACTACAGAATCATCGACCACTACAGAAAGTACTACACAACCTACCACTACAGCATCTGCTCCTACTCTAGAATCAACTTCGTCTACCACTACATCAGAGTCACCAACGTCTTCTGCAAGTCCATCGGAACCCTCAACTACTCCCTCCGCTACTACAGACACATCTACTTCTACAGCAAGTATTATGGAATCTAGTAGTACCGAAGCTGCTACTACTATGGAATCGACTACAACATCTGCAAGTACAACAGAGTTATCCACATCTTCTGCTACTACGGCAGAACCTGCAACTACTCCTGCTAGTACTACAGAAAGTACTACACAACCTACCACTACAGCATCAGCTACTACTCCAGAATCAACTTCGTCTACCACTACATCAGAGTCACCAACGTCTTCTGCAAGTCCATCGGAACCCTCAACTACTCCCTCTGCTACTACAGACACATCTACTTCTACAGCAAGTATTACAGGATCTAGTACTACCGAAGCTGCTACTACTATGGAATCGACTACAACATCTGCAAGTACAACAGAGTTATCAACATCTGCTACTACGGCAGAACCTGCAACTACTCCTGCTAGTACTACAGAATCATCGACCACTACAGAAAGTACTACACAACCTACCACTACAGCATCTACTACTACTCCGGAATCAACTTCGTCTGCCACTACATCAGAGTCACCAACGTCTTCTGCAAGTCCATCGGAACCCTCAACTACTCCCTCTGCTACTACAGACACATCTACATCTACTCTACAGCAAGTATTACAGAATCTAGTACTACCGAAGCTGCTACTACTATGGAATCGACTACAACATCTGCAAGTACAACAGAGTTATCAACATCTTCTGCTACTACGGCAGAACCTGCAACTACTCCTGCTAGTACTACAGAATCATCGACCACTACAGAAAGTACTACACAACCTACCACTACAGCATCTGCTACTACTCCAGAATCAACTTCGTCTACCACTACATCAGAGTCACCAACGTCTTCTGCAAGTCCATCGAAACCCTCAACTACTCCCTCCGCTACTACAGACACATCTACTTCTACAGCAAGTATTACGGAATCTAGTACTACCCAAGCTGCTACTACTATGGAATCGACTACAACATCTGCAATTACAACAGAGTTATCAACATCTTCTGCTACTACGGCAGAACCCTGCAACTACTCCTGCTAGTACTACAGAATCATCGACCACTACAGAAAGTACTACACAACCTACCACTACAGCCTCTGCTACTACTCTAGAATCAACTTCGTCTACCACTACATCAGAGTCACCAACGTCTTCAGCAAGTCCATCGGAACCCTCAACTACTCCCTCTGCTACTACAGACACATCTACATCTACTTCTACAGCAAGTATTACAGAATCTAGTACTACCGAAGCTGCTACTACTATGGAATCGACTACAACATCTGCAAGTACAACAGAGTTATCAACATCTTCTGCTACTACGGCAGAACCTGCAACTACTCCTGCTAGTACTACAGAATCATCGACCACTACAGAAAGTACTACACAACCTACCACTACAGCATCTGCTACTACTCCAGAATCAACTTCGTCTACCACTACATCAGAGTCACCAACGTCTTCTGCAAGTCCATCAGAACCCTCAACTACTCCCTCTGCTACTACAGACACATCTACTTCTACAGCAAGTATTACAGAATCTAGTACTACCGAAGCTGCTACTACTATGGAATCGACTACAACATCTGCAAGTACAACAGAGTTATCAACATCTTCTGCTACTACGGCAGAACCTGCAACTACTCCTGCTACTACTACAGAATCATCGACCACTACAGAAAGTACTACACAACCTACCACTACAGCATCTGCTACTACTCCAGAATCAACTTCAGTCTACCACTACATCAGAGTCACCAACGTCTTCTGCAAGTCCATCAGAACCCTCAACTACTCCCTCCGCTACTACAGACACATCTACTTCTACAGCAAGTATTATGGAATCTAGTACTACCGAAGCTGCTACTACTATGGAATCGACTACAACATCTGCAAGTACAACAGAGTTATCCACATCTTCTGCTACTACGGCAGAACCTGCAACTACTCCTGCTAGTACTACAGAAAGTACTACACAACCTACCACTACAGCATCTGCTACTACTCCAGAATCAACTTCGTCTACCACTACATCAGAGTCACCAACGTCTTCTGCAAGTCCATCGGAACCCTCAACTACTCCCTCTGCTACTACAGACACATCTACTTCTACAGCAAGTATTACAGAATCTAGTACTACCGAAGCTGCTACTACTATGGAATCGACTACAACATCTGCAAGTACAACAGAGTTATCCACATCTTCTGCTACTACGGCAGAACCTGCAACTACTCCTGCTAGTACTACAGAAAGTACTACACAACCTACCACTACAGCATCTGCTACTACTCCAGAATCAACTTCGTCTACCACTACATCAGAGTCACCAACGTCTTCTGCAAGTCCATCGGAACCCTCAACTACTCCCTCTGCTACTACAGACACATCTACTTCTACAGCAAGTATTACGGAATCTAGTACTACCGAAGCTGCTACTACTATGGAATCGACTACAACATCTGCAAGTACAACAGAGTTATCAACATCTTCTGCTACTACGGCAGAACCTGCAACTACTCCTGCTGGTACTACAGAATCATCAACCACTACAGAAAGTACTACACAACCTACCACTACAGCATCTGCTACTACTCCAGAATCAACTTCGTCTACCACTACATCAGAGTCACCAACGTCTTCTGCAAGTCCATCGGAACCCTCAACTACTCCCTCTGCTACTACAGACACATCTACTTCTACAGCAAGTATTACAGAATCTAGTACTACCGAAGCTGCTACTACTATGGAATCGACTACAACATCTGCAAGTACAACAGAGTTATCAACATCTTCTGCTACTACGGCAGAACCTGCAACTACTCCTGCTAGTACTACAGAATCATCGACCACTACAGAAAGTACTACACAACCTACCACTACAGCATCTGCTACTACTCCAGAATCAACTTCGTCTACCACTACATCAGAGTCACCAACGTCTTCTGCAAGTCCATCGGAACCCTCAACTACTCCCTCTGCTACTACAGACACATCTACTTCTACAGCAAGTATTACAGAATCTAGTACTACCGAAGCTGCTACTACTATGGAATCGACTACAACATCTGCAAGTACAACAGAGTTATCAACATCTTCTGCTACTACGGCAGAACCTGCAACTACTCCTGCTAGTACTACAGAATCATCGACCACTACAGAAAGTACTACACAACCTACCACTACAGCATCTGCTACTACTCCAGAATCAACTTCGTCTACCACTACATCAGAGTCACCAACGTCTTCTGCAAGTCCATCGGAACCCTCAACTACTCCCTCCGCTACTACAGACACATCTACTTCTACAGCAAGTATTAGGAATCTAGTACTACCGAAGCTGCTACTACTATGGAATCGACTACAACATCTGCAAGTACAACAGAGTTATCCACATCTTCTGCTACTACGGCAGAACCTGCAACTACTCCTGCTAGTACTACAGAAAGTACTACACAACCTACCACTACAGCATCTGCTACTACTCCAGAATCAACTTCGTCTACCACTACATCAGAGTCACCAACGTCTTCTGCAAGTCCATCGGAAACCCTCAACTACTCCCTCTGCTACTACAGACACATCTACTTCTACAGCAAGTATTACAGAATCTAGTACTACCGAAGCTGCTACTACTATGGAATCGACTACAACATCTGCAAGTACAACAGAGTTATCCACATCTTCTGCTACTACGGCAGAACCTGCAACTACTCCTGCTGGTACTACAGAATCATCGACCACTACAGAAAGTACTACACAACCTACCACTACAGCATCTGCTACTACTCCAGAATCAACTTCGTCTACCACTACATCAGAGTCACCAACGTCTTCTGCAAGTCCATCGGAACCCTCAACTACTCCCTCTGCTACTACAGACACATCTACTTCTACAGCAAGTATTACAGAATCTAGTACTACCGAAGCTGCTACTACTATGGAATCGACTACAACATCTGCAAGTACAACAGAGTTATCCACATCTTCTGCTACTACGGCAGAACCTGCAACTACTCCTGCTAGTAGTACTGAATCTTCGACCACTACAGAAATTACTACACAACCTACCACTACAGCATCTGCTACTACTCCAGAATCAACTTCGTCTACCACCACATCAGAGTCACCAACGTCTTCTGCAAGTCCATCGGAACCCTCAACTACTCCCTCTGCTACTACAGACACATCTACTTCTACAGCAAGTATTACGGAATCTAGTACTACCGAAGCTGCTACTACTATGGAATCGACTACAACATCTGCAAGTACAACAGAGTTATCAACATCTTCTGCTACTACGGCAGAACCTGCAACTACTCCTGCTAGTACTACAGAATCATCGACCACTACAGAAAGTACTACACAACCTACCACTACAGCATCTGCTACTACTCCAGAATCAACTTCGTCTACCACTACATCAGAGTCACCAACGTCTTCTGCAAGTCCATCGGAACCCTCAACTACTCCCTCTGCTACTACAGACACATCTACATCTACTCTACAGCAAGTATTACAGAATCTAGTACTACCGAAGCTGCTACTACTATGGAATCGACTACAACATCTGCAAGTACAACAGAGTTATCAACATCTTCTGCTACTACGGCAGAACCTGCAACTACTCCTGCTAGTACTACAGAATCATCGACCACTACAGAAATTACTACACAACCTACCACTACAGCATCTGCTACTACTCCAGAATCAACTTCGTCTACCACTACATCAGAGTCACCAACGTCTTCTGCAAGTCCATCGGAACCCTCAACTACTCCCTCTGCTACTACAGACACATCTACTTCTACAGCAAGTATTACAGGAATCTAGTACTACCGAAGCTGCTACTACTATGGAATCGACTACAACATCTGCAAGTACACAGAGTTATCAACATCTTCTGCTACTACGGCAGAACCTGCAACTACTCCTGCTAGTACTACAGAATCATCGACCACTACAGAAAGTACTACACAACCTACCACTACAGCATCTGCTACTACTCCAGAATCAACTTCGTCTACCACTACATCAGAGTCACCAACGTCTTCTGCAAGTCCATCGGAACCCTCAACTACTCCCTCTGCTACTACAGACACATCTACTTCTACAGCAAGTATTACAGAATCTAGTACTACCGAAGCTGCTACTACTATGGAATCGACTACAACATCTGCAAGTACAACAGAGTTATCCACATCTTCTGCTACTACGGCAGAACCTGCAACTACTCCTGCTAGTACTACAGAATCATCGACCACTACAGAAGTACTACACAACCTACCACTACAGCATCTGCTACTACTCCAGAATCAACTTCGTCTACCACTACATCAGAGTCACCAACGTCTTCTGCAAGTCCATCGGAAACCCTCAACTACTCCCTCTGCTACTACAGACACATCTACTTCTACAGCAAGTATTACAGAATCTAGTACTACCGAAGCTGCTACTACTATGGAATCGACTACAACATCTGCAAGTACAACAGAGTTTATCCAATCTTCTGCTACTACGGCAGAACTGCAACTACTCCTGCTAGTACTACAGAATCTCGACCACTACAGAAAGTACTACACAACCTACCACTACAGCATCTGCTACTACTCCAGAATCAACTTCGTCTACCACTACATCAGAGTCACCAACGTCTTCGCAAGTCCATCGGAACCCTCAACTACTCCCTCTGCTACCTACAGACACATCTACTTCTACAGCAAGTATTACAGAATCTAGTACTACCGAAGCTGCTACTACTATGGAATCGACTACAACATCTGCAAGTACAACAGAGTTATCCACATCTTCTGCTACTACGGCAGAACCTGCAACTACTCCTGCTAGTACTACAGAATCATCGACCACTACAGAAAGTACTACACAACCTACCACTACAGCATCTGCTACTACTCCAGAATCAACTTCGTCTACCACTACATCAGAGTCACCAACGTCTTCTGCAAGTCCATCGGAACCCTCAACTACTCCCTCTGCTACTACAGACACATCTACTTCTACAGCAAGTATTACAGAATCTAGTACTACCGAAGCTGCTACTACTATGGAATCGACTACAACATCTGCAACGTACAACAGAGTTATCACATCTTCTGCTACTACGGCAGAACCTGCAACTACTCCTGCTAGTACTACAGAATCATCGACCACTACAGAAAGTACTACACAACCTACCACTACAGCATCTGCTACTACTCCAGAATCAACTTCGTCTACCACCTACATCAGAGTCACCAACGTCTTCTGCAAGTCCATCGGAACCCTCAACTACTCCCTCTGCTACTACAGACACATCTACTCTACTTCTACAGCAAGTATTACAGAATCTAGTACTACCGAAGCTGCTACTACTATGGAATCGACTACAACATCTGCAAGTACAACAGAGTTATCAACATCTTCTGCTACTACGGCAGAACCTGCAACTACTCCTGCTAGTACTACAGAATCATCGACCACTACAGAAAGTACTACAACAACCTACCACTACAGCATCTGCTACTACTCCAGAATCAACTTCGTCTACCACCTACATCAGAGTCACCAACGTCTTCTGCAAGTCCATCGGAACCCTCAAACTACTCCCTCTGCTACTACAGACACATCTACTTCTACAGCAAGTATTACAGGAATCTAGTACTACCGAAGCTGCTACTACTATGGAATCGACTACAACATCTGCAAGTACAACAGAGTTATCAACAACTTCTGCTACTACGGCAGAACCTGCAACTACTCCTGCTAGTACTACAGAATCATCGACCACTACAGAAAGTACTACACAACCTACCACTACAGCATCTGCTACTACTCCAGAATCAACTTCGTCTACCACTACATCAGAGTCACCAACGTCTTCTGCAAGTCCATCGGAACCCTCAACTACTCCCTCTGCTACTACAGACACATCTACATCTACTTCTACAGCAAGTATTACAGAATCTAGTACTACCGAAGCTGCTACTACTATGGAATCGACTACAACATCTGCAAGTACAACAGAGTTATCCACATCTTCTGCTACTACGGCAGAACCTGCAACTACTCCTGCTAGTAGTACTGAATCTTCGACCACTACAGAAATTACTACACAACCTACCACTACAGCATCTGCTACTACTCCAGAATCAACTTCGTCTACCACTACATCAGAGTCACCAACGTCTTCTGCAAGTCCATCAGAACCCTCAACTACTCCCTCTGCTACTACAGACACATCTACTTCTACAGCAAGTATTACGGAATCTAGTACTACCGAAGCTGCTACTACTATGGAATCGACTACAACATCTGCAAGTACAACAGAGTTATCACATCTTCTGCTACTACGGCAGAACCTGCAACTACTCCTGCTAGGTACTACAGAATCATCGACCACTACAGAAAGTACTACACAACCTACCACTACAGCATCTGCTACTACTCCAGAATCAACTTCGTCTACCACTACATCAGAGTCAC
>JAPZVO010000638.1:0-29391 GCA_029962745.1 Echinometra lucunter
ACACAGCCCTGCACCTCGTCCGCTGGCATCTACTGCAAGTTGGAATTGCTTGGAGAAGTTAGGGGCAGTTAGCACTGGTTTGTTTACCAGAATGGCCTTGATATGCTCGAACGCAACCTGACAGTCTGATTACCACTGGAATGGCACATTCTTGCGAAGGAGATAGGTAAGGGGTGCCGCTACATCCGCAAAGTTACGACAGAATTTGCGATAATATCCGGCCATTCCTAAGAACCGTCGAAGATCGCGAGTGTTCTCTGGCGGTGGGAAATCAGCAATCGCTTCCACTTTGGCTAGTATGGGTCTCACCTCACCAAGTCCCACAACGTGGCCAAGGAATGTCACTTGAGCTTGACCAAATTCGCTTTTGACCAAGTTGACTGTTAGATTTGCTTCTCTGAGGCGGGCAAAGAGCGTTCTCACTGTTTGAAGATGGGTTTCCCACGACTCACTGCACACAACAACATCATCGATGTATGCCTCGCAACCAACCAGATCTGCTGTCAAGCTGTTAATCATCCTCTGGAATGTGGCCGGAGCGTTCTTTTAACCCAAGGGCATGACCTTATATTGAAACAATCCATCGGGTGTGGCAAAGGCAGACACTTCTCTTGCCCTCTCAGTCAAAGGTATTTGCCAGTACCCTTTTAGAAGATCGAATTTGCTGACAAACCTAGCAGCCCCAATGCGGTCTATGCAATCGTCAATTCTCGGAATTGGGTAAGAATCAGACTTGGTACAAGAATTAACCCTCCGATAATCTGTACACAACCTGAAGGTCTTGTCTGGTTTAGGGACCAGAACACAAGGTGAACTCCATTCACTTTTGCTAGGCTCTATTATGTCGTTCTCTAGCATGTACCTAACCTCTTTCCTCAATATTTCCATTTTTAGTGGATTGGACCTATAAGGGTGCTGCTTTATCGGAGCAGCATCTCCCACATCTACATCATGAAACAGGACACCCGTTTTCTTGGGAACATCATCAAAAGCTCATGAAACTCACATATCAACTCTTGCATTTGATCTTTCTCTCTCTCAGAAAGATGACGAAGCTTTTCGTCAAGGTCAGACAGGATATCTGAGTTCCTCAACTTCACTTCTGGCACTCTGCCATTCTCACTCACATCCATCTTCCCAGCCACGTCATTGATTTCGAGCACATCGACACTACCTACACTTACTACAGGTCTTTGCAAACCCCCCTCTGTTTCACAAGGCAGCATACTGCTCTGCTTTGCACATTCCACAACTGGGATTCTTCCATTTCCGTGTTTGCCACTCACATACTCCTTGAGCATGTTCACGTGGCACAAACGACTTTTTCTCCGCCTATCTGGGGTATGAATGATGTAATTCACATCATCAATCTTCTCTTTCACAACATACGGGCCAGAGAACCTGTTTTGCAACGAATCTCCAGGGATAGGGAGCAAAACCAACACTTGTGCTCCTGGAGTAAAGCTGCGAAATTTAGACTTCTTGTCAAACCGAACTTTCATGTTCCTCTGTACACTCCTTAGGTGAGAAGCTGCCAGTGTACGGGCCCTAGTTAGTCTGTCCCTGAATGTGGACACATAATCCAACAACTGAGTATCCTTATCCTCAGACAAGAGCTTTTCCCTCAACACCTTCAGAGGACCACGTACATTGTGTCCAAAGACTAGTTCAAGCGGGCTAAAGCCCAAAGATTCTTGGACCGCCTCTCTTGCTGAAAAGAGGAGCATGGGCAAGCCCTCATCCCAATTCTTCTCGCATTCATGACAGTATGTTCTTAGCATATTTTTCAAAGTCGAATGAAAACGCTCCAGAGCTCCCTGGCTCTGGGGATGATATGCACTCGAAGTTATGCACTGAATACCCAACTCATTCATCACCTGCCGGAACAGCTTCGAGGTAAAATTGGAACCTTGGTCAGATTGCACCACTTTCGGTAAGCCTACCATGGTGAAAAATTTCACCAAAGCCTTACTGACATTCTGTGCAGTGATACGACGGAGGGGAATAGCCTCAGGAAATCTTGTGGAGGCACACATAATGGTCAGAAGATATTCGTTTCCTGCCTTCGTCTTAGGCAACGGACCAACACAATCAACTATAACTGAACTGAAAGGTTCCTCAAATGCAGGGATCGGCTGAAGGGGTGCCCTGGGAATCCTTTGATTTGGCTTTCCTACCATTTGAAAAGTATGACATGATTTGCAAAAGTCACACACATCCTTCCTAAGACCTGGCCAGAAGAAGTGTCTCAACACTTTGTCCTGTGTCTTACTGATCCCAAGATGGCCAGAGAATGGAGCTTCATGAGCAACCTTCAAAATCTCTGCACGAAATTCCCTTGGAACGACAACCTGGTGGATCTCTCTCCACACCTCATCACTACGAGCATCAGGAGGGCGCCATTTCCTCATGAGAATGCCAGACTTCCTGTAGAAACAAGAAGATTTCTGAAAGCACTGTTCTTCTGGTACTACTGCTTCAGCTAAGCGAATGAGATCAACATCTTCCCCCTGCAGTGAGAGAAGCCTCTCCCGAGAAAACGGTAAACTTATCCCATGACCTTTCTCCCGCGCGGACTCATTCACACACTCTTTATCAGTCTTCTGTAGGGGAGCCAGGAATGTACCTCCCATTGAAGACTTTGATACTGTCTCCACATTTTCCTCCTTTGACCTCGTCATCGACCTTGTGACAGCACAGGACGGAAAAACATCAGGCATTTCATCCACCAAATTGTCTGTCTTGTCATCAATTACTGGGTCAACACTTGGGATGGCATGTGGCATCACTCTCTCTCCCGCCAGGTCATTACCCAGGAGCAAGGTGACACCCTCAACAGGAAGTCTAGGCCTAATTCCAATCACCACAGGACCCGACGCTACATTTGATTGTAGGTGAATGTTGTGAAGGGGAACCTCAACCGTGGTGTCCCCAATACCTTTGACCAAAACCTGTGACTCCGCTGATGAATCCTTCGAAAAGGGGAGAATGTCTGCACAAGAAGACTCTGCACCGCACCGGTGTCTCTCAGGACTGTTACAGGTACCTTTTCCCCTCCCTCAGTTAGGCTTACAAATCCTTTTGACAAGAAAGGCTTGAAATGATCATGCACCTCTTTGCGTGAACTAGACAGACTACTTCCATTCACCAAAGCATTTGGGCTCAAGCCACCACCACCAGACACTGCCCTTGAATGTTTCGTCTTCAAGGAGGGGCATTCAGACATGAAATGACCATCCTTCTTGCAATAATAACATGGTCCTACCTTCTTTCTCCTAACCACTGGGCTCGAAGACCCATCTCTCTTTGTACTACTCTTAGGACTAGAAGATTCACTATCACGCCCAAGAGAAGCCCCCTTCAAACTTGTGCTTCCCCTGGAACTGCCTCTGTGTGTAAGTAAATATTCGTCGAGGAGAACAGCACCGTGTTTTACATCTTCTACCCTCCTCTCTTCCAAATACAGCCTCATATCAGGTGTAATGCATCTCTTTAGCTCATCCAAGAGGGTGAGCTCCTGCAATTGCTCAGAGTTCTTCACACCACTTGCCGACAGCCAGCGATCAAAGTGCATTCGCTTCTCGTGCACAAACTCAACAAACGTCTGGCTTTCACCCTTACGGGAATTCCTAAACCTCTGCCGATAGGCTTCTGGCACCAGCTCATAAGCCCGTAAGATGGCATTTTTCAAAGTGTCATACTCAGAACAGTCAGTGGCCGAAAGGGATGCGTATACCGCCTGTGCTTTCCCTACCAGAGAACACTGCACCAGCGTTGGCCACGCAGACTTAGGCCAGTCAAGACTAGAGGCGAGCTTTTCGAAATGATGGAAGAACTCATCCACCTTGTCTTCACAAAACTTTGGGACTAACTTAACATTTCTAGAAACATCAAAGCTTTGTGGTTTACTCTTATCTCTACTTCTATCAAACTCCATCTCCTTCATCCTCATCTCCAGATTTTTCATTTCCAAATCAATTCTCTTCCCTTGTAACTCAAGTTCTTTCAATTTTAGCTCTGCCTCAATCCCCTTTCCATCACCACTCTTATTCTGAGAGTCCACAGATAAGTCAGAAGATTCATCATCCCTTACATCTATCTCCTTCCATACCTTATTATCATAGAGCCACTGAGTTACTTTTTCTTTTATTTCTGCCTTCCGTGAAGTGGAAGAAACAGCCACACCAAAATGCTTTGCAGCCTCACGCAACTCATCCTTTCGAAGAGTATCCAACCCATTAAGTGTGGGATTATCCAAAAACATTTTCACTTTATCTTCCGCCATTGTTAGTTCAGAAGACAAATGAAAACTAACCAAGCCTTGACACGAGACTACCGCAAAAAAAAATTCTGCGTGCCCCGTGCGCAGACGATCGAAATTTGCACACGCACGCACACGTACTGTACTCTCAACTAGATTCGACCGCAACCAAAATCTGCGCACGGTCCAGGTCCAGGCCACTAGACAAGTCCAGGTCTACAACATGACAATTAATAATCATACAGCGTGCTATAATTACTGTACAAGGACCAAACCAGACCAAATATTCCCTGTACCGTCAGAAAACAAATTATATCCCACCAAAGGACCAAAAAGTTCCGACCAATGCGTACGCCGTGACGGAACCAGATCTACACAAGTCATATACAAAGTGGCAACGACTACGTTCTAGAACTATCCAACCTTCTATAACTATAGATAATTATTCATTTGAATGCCAATCCACGGGTCCTAAAATATACATTTTAGGAAACTCCCGGACGTGCCCCCATGTTACGTTCCTACTTACTTAACTCTGCACTTGGTAGGGCCTAATGATTACTTTAGATGAATTTCACACGACAGAATCACAAGAACGCTGATCGTTACTTTTTACCAGAAAAACCACTGTATTCTCCACCCCAGACTTTGGGGAATTTATCTTTGAACTCAAACTCGTAACATGGAACACGCAAATTTTAATATTTAATGCCTAATGGAGGAGTGCAGGACTCTGTTCTAGGAGATAAAATGATTATACAGGCGATTGGAGCACGGGGAGAAAGTCCAAGTCTCATTTGAAGGTAGGCCTAAGTGATTTTATCTTTGTAATTTTCTACGGTATAAAGTCAAGAATGTAGCGCGGGCTGTGATGACGGCCTGATGGCAGGTCTAGTAGATGAAGAGAATTAAAATTTGGAATGAAAACCTTTAAATCTAATCAGGCTAGCCCCTGTGGCTATGCTTTGTCTACATTTGAGGTCCGAATGAACATCTCTTCTTTATAAATGTTTTCTGATCTTCTTAGACTTAGTCTCTCCTAATTACTTCGTAAAATTGCTATTTCGTCCACATAAAGTCACAAACTGGCCGACCTGCCAGACACACGTCTCATTAAACTTAGGCCGTATCATGATTTGGCTTGGCCTCTATAGTCTATACGACTATGCCATGGGCTTAAGAATAGATACGGTTATGTTACGTGGTTCTGATAGTGATACCCCAATCCACATGAATACAATCCAAAACATCAGCTTATTTTGACTCCGTTTACATTGAACGACTAAGGGGGGCCTTTTGGGCCGGCCGAGGCCAGGGTAAATTGTGATGTACGGCCTACACGCACGAAAATCGAAATGCGGTAACAATTAAAAGCGGTGTCAAAATGCGGTACCGAGACTACCTAACGTTACTACTGGAGGTAATCCAGGGCCGGGGCTTGGGCAGGCCATTTTAATGTAGATCTATGTGTGTTTACTAATGGCAGGAGGCAGGCCCATATGCTCGTGGTTCATCACGAGAGCTAGAGAAAAGCTATTACGACGTCATAATGGTATACGTCCACCACTTATGTTTATCCTTATGATGTTGCAGAGCAATCGTGTGCGCCCATTTCCTGTTCTATTTTTCTTTTGTTTACTTTTCTTTGTCTGTCTTATGCTATTCGGTGCTTTACCTATCGTTCCTCTTTATACAATGTTATTATTCGTTTTCTCCTATTTTCTCTCTCTCCCAGGCTTTATTCTAATCTATTCTATGTCCTTCCATATTCTAGTTTTGTTGTCTTTCCTAACGTTAATCCTTGATTTATTCTGTCAGTATCTGTTTCTCCATTTCTTTGGGTTAATTTTTGTTTTTGTGTTTTCGTCTATCTTCTGTTTATCTTTCTAGTTTCATTCCTTCTTTTATCCTAAAGTTTCCTCTTACTATGCCTTCCTTACAATACAACAACAATAAAAACAACAATGATGATAATAATAATAATAATTATAATAATAATTATAATAATAATAATAATAATGATAATAGAAATAACAATAATAATACTAATGAAAACAATAAATGATGATGATTAGTTATGTATTATTATTATTATGTTTATCATAATAATATTTATCATAATCAACATCGTTAATGTGACTGAAATTATGTTTACTATCATAACTATATCGATCATTATTCTGATTTATGCAGTTATTTATACTTTTGGGTAATTTCGGCGCAGTAACAGTTTTTTGAAGTGATGTAACAAAAATTGTTTTAAAAAGATGATAGATAGCGCGATGCAAATATGCAATAATGTGTGTCAGTACATATTCTATATTCGTTTGTCACGGTGCGTATATCTTCTCTTTATGTCTTTGCATCATTGGCGTAAATCCTAGGGGGGTGGGGGGTGAGAGGGAGGATGGCTTGTACAAATATCTCCCCCCATTTTTTAAGGAAGAAATGATATTTGAATTAATCAGTTAATAAATTTTTGTCATAAAAAACACCATGTTACAGAATTTCTATTTGAAAATGTGATTTAAAACCAGAAAAGGGCTTATTTTTTACTCGCTCGCTTCGTTCGCTCATCATATTTCAGAATTTTTGCTTGAAAATGCGAGTGAAAACCAGAAAAGTGGTTATTTTTGGCTCGCTTGCTTTGCTCGCTCATCATATCATAGAATGTCTATTTGAAAATGCGATTGAAAATCAGAAAAATGGTAATATTTTGCTCACTCGCTTCAATCGCACGCAAGATAATCAAAATATGTGTAAGGGGGTCTGGGCAGGTGGGTGAGGGCGTGTGTTTATACTTAAGTTTGAGTTCGACAGAAAAAAAAAATCGACAAAAAGAAGTCGATCACCCCCCCCCCCCCCCACTCGGGTGTACGTGTGCGGATGTGTGCGTGTGTGCGTGTGTGTTTTGTTTTTGTTTTGTTTTTTAAGCAAAATTCTACTCTTTAATAGTTTACCGAAATTCTGATGATTTATGATTTAATCGAGTCAGGAGCGAGGCAAAAATCAAGCATGGTGCAGCTTTTTCTCGAGCAAAGTAAACATTTCATTGAATGACGCAACGTGATTGGTCCAAGGACTATGCCGCTAGTTCCTGATTGATCCGTTCCGTAATCGCATCACGCGCATCCCTGATCTTCAGGAGGGGCCAGGGCTGAGCACCCGCCATGGTGACATCACCAAAATATCTCAGCTAGGCAGTTCAAACAACAGCGGCGCACAACGAGCATTCCAGCCTGTTGCACCCGGGCTTAAGCCCGCGCGATTACCACACGAGTGGCTTTCTCCACAAAAATTGGCTCACATAAACCTTTATTTTCTGTGACTAATACTTTTTGCTGCAAATGAGTTTTGAATTCATTGTCAGTGCCAAATATCAAAGTCGACAATAATCCATTGGACTTATGTTTTAATGCTTTAATCGGGTCAGGAGAGAGGACGATTTAAACAAGGGTTAAAACAAGTCTAAGAAATAACCAAAATTTAATGATATTTGAACTGGATTAAAAATATCTAAATCTAAACAAAGATATAGTCAATCTGTACATCAAACTAATGAGCGAATTGCCAATGAGTAGGACAACTAAATTCATTGAATAGCTTCAGCACTGTCCTCGTTCAGAAAGATTTTCCTGAACCAATGCAACTATTCGTAGAAAGGGTTTACGGTTCATCATGTGGTAAGTCATAAGGGACTATAGATAAAGTGGATAGAGATGGAGGTGAAATAGAGAGGCGAGAAAGCAGAAAAGTTGGAGAGCAGAGTATCTTTCGAAAACTGGGTGAAGTCCTAAAAAGGACTGTAAACCAGAAGAGGTGAGATGACTGAGTTGGAGAAGAGATGAGGAGGCTTGAGTCGGCGAGAGGTGAGAAGACTTGAGGAGAGAAGACTTCAAAATGCAATTTTCAGTGGATGAGAATCTATGTAAAATGAGCTGAGTTGCCTCATTAACTTAGGCGTGGCGGTCTGACTGGATACGAGTGCAATGGTACGAATATCGCCCGTTCAGCTCCCATAGACTTGCGTAAAACAAGCTGGGCAGGCGTTGTATAATTTCAGTTAGTACCTCCAGCAACCTGTTCACTCTAATCAGCTCAGAACAACATATTTTGTGGTGTTGATAAAACCTAACCAATTCGTTGATTATTTTCTTTTTACTCAATGTTAGTTAAACTGGTGCTGATTTAACTCAACAACGTTGCTAGTTAAAGTTTTAACCATTTCTTTTTTTTTTTGATAAGTAGTATTATTTTGGTGAAAAACTCTTTTCAATTATTTGATTCTTGTCAAGGTTAATCTTGGGTAAAATGATCTGCATTGCGATCTTGTTATGTAATTGGTTTGGGAAATTCAACCTACTCGACGGGGACCTGTCGTGACTATCAAGCCTCATATATCCCGCGGGCATAATGCCCCCCCCCCCCCCTTGTTGAATTGTTGACGGTACTCCGCAACGACTAGATGTATCGATCTGAGATTCCATGACTCTTTTTATCGAATCCATCCCGCGTTTTTATACCAAATTAATGCTGATCGGACCTACGGTGCGGGGGACAGATTGCGATTACGCACACAAATCGTTAAAATTTCAGTATTTCTGTATCTGACTGTGTACAAACCAAAGGCAAAATCAGAAAACTTTCCCAAATTATAGTTAAAATATATTTATTAATATATTTAATTATTTATTTATTGTTTTGAAATTTAGAAAAATCATAGTTAGAAGCAGTAAACACACACTTTCACATGCGCACAAACCCGCACACTCTCTCACACCCACACAAAGACGTTTAAAAACAAAGAAATAAATAAGGAATTCGTTAAACAATAGAATACATAGCAAAAAATATATATATAACCCATTTTTTTAGGAAAGGAGCCAGTTTAAATGTTATGAAAAACATTCGTACCAACTATCATTGTTCCTAAAGCTTTATTCAATGATAAATAGCCAAAACTATGATATCTCACTTAAAGTAGCATAAATTAATTCATATAACAAAACATTTTGATAAAATCTAACTATATAGCCTTGTAGAGTACATCATTCTCTACCCTCGTGATAATTTTCGTGCCAATCCAGCTATCCAAGGCTAAGGTCATGGGGGGGGGGCATAATGCCCCCCTCCCCCGGGGTAACTAAACCAGAATTAGCCCCGGTCTTTTTAGGGGTAAAGCCAGGCTCAACGACGCTGGAGGAATGTGGAAAAAAAAGAAAGAGGCAGAGAAGGGTACGGTGCCAGTTCGCATACTCGAAAATTATCACAAGGGGAAAAAATGATACAGAAGAAATATATAGAAATCGAAACAAATAGCATGAGAGGGACAGACAGGAAATATGCTGCGAATAGTTAGGCTAAGAAGCAATATTTTAGGGTAGACAAATAATTAAAAAGAGAGGGCAATACAGAGAGAGAGAGAGAGAGGGAGAAGGGAGTCTGGTAGCACTAGGCACAATGCTTTTAAATCACAGAGACTGAAGGAAGGAGAATGAACCTACTTTTTTTCCTTTTCATCTTTCTTTTTTTATAACAGTTCTCCCGGCCCCCCTGAGGCTAAATACTTGAAATAACTCCATTCCCCTGCCACTGTTCAATCATTCTTTTCAAATGAATAGTTGGTTATTCCACACACCAACATGTATGTATAAATCCACACATTTACACAAAAGATTGCAACGATAAGGTCTTGTTAAGAATGAATTGAAGGGGTGACAAACAACCACTATGTATTGTTCATTACCTAGGTTAAATCATAAATCATAACTCACGGGCAATAAAGGGAAACAAATAACAACAAAACAAAAAAAAATATCATAATAAAATCTCCTGCGAAATCCTTTTTACATAGGGGTAGTGCTAAATTACATTGATGGCGAAGTTCAAGGTGGGTACACCAATAAACACTACATTTGGTGCGTGTTTGTAAAGTGGTGATTGGGAGTGGGGGCTTGTGCTTTTAGCATAGATAGATAGACAGATCAATTTTATTTTCACACAGTAAAAATCCCAAACAGATAAAGAGTCTGATTTACATGGAGGCCGTGCCATTAACAAAATTGATATACATACTAAAAGTCACGCATAAAAATACATCAATTAGGCCTACATCAGTAAATTGATTATTATGCAGTTTAAAACATAAAAATTGGTATAAAGCATGCAATTCAATTAAAAAAACAAGTAATATACGCATATATAAAGAAAATCCTCATCACAATTAAATACATGCAATAAAATATATAGATACAGATGATGCAAAATAATACATAAAAAGACTAAAACTTATAATAGTAAAAAGCAAAAAATGAACACATTATTTCATCCCCTCATACATTCTCTCAGTTGAGTGAACTTTAGCCTTCATAAGGAAAGTGTCAGCACTTTTTATAAGGTTCATCGTACATTTTAAGCATTATAGATGAAGGATATAGGATTTATAAACATGTAGAGTAGCCCTAATTTAGGCAATGTAGAATTTTTCATAAAGTTGTGACTAGTGCTGAGCATGTGAATGGTGTTTCAACGAGAACTGTAATATAAAAAGTTAGTTGCACAGTTTACAAACCGAATTCATATATTTTCACAGTTTTATAAGGGGGGGGGGTGGGATTTAAATGGATGAAATGTTGAAAAATAAACTCTGGTCAGGCGTTATTTCTTACTTTACCTTTTACCCCGAATCAGAAAAAGAATTTGCATGATACGATTTAGTTGAGAATCCGACAGAATATTTCCTTTACTTTTGCGCTGGAAATCAGAAAGGTTATTATTAGGAAATCATATCCTGTAAGTTTGAGGTCAAGTTCGAGTAATGGTTTATGTGATACGAAATTAATACATGATTGACAGATCAAGAGCTGAAATTAGTTTTGATTGAAATGTGAAAATGTCCAAAAAATTGAGCATAGATGAAAAGTGAATGTGAAATAATCATGAGAGTGATAATGTTTATAACAAAATAACTAAATGCAAAACATGGATACAACTAGTATATTAGAAACAGACTTAACATTAAACTGAAATCGAGACTATAAAACATAATGATGCAGTTTTGCATGATATCATGGTGAATTGTTGTTAATATTTATCAGAACCAAGGAGACCAATGACATATGGTGTTGTATTGCACTCTTTCTAAATCGAATTGCTTCGCATTTTACGGTGTAAAAGTTGATAAATGCCTCAGAAAAATGGAAATGTCTTTCTTTTTCTGGGGGGGGGGGGGGTGTTTTAATCAGTCTTAAAGTTGTGGGTTATTCATGTATATACTCACATTGTACATTTATTTAAACTTGCATTTTAGAGGTTTAATTCCCATTTGAAATGAAGTCATAAATATCCCACTGAATTATATGTTGTTTGACTGAATAAAGTAAACAATTATATTCTCTGGTGTTATTGCAATGTATTATTTAAATCTTGTATACGTTGTGTACACACGCTGTAAAAAAATGCCGTAAAAATTACGGTGGAAAGTCGTGCAGCAAGTTGCCACCCAATTACCGTAATTTAACGGTTGGACTGTATTGTAAATTTAGGTTAACCACTGTTAATTACGTAATAATAACCGTCATATTAACGGTAATATAAAATAAAATAAAATAAAATGGGCCAGCGGTTAAAATAACGGTAATTATTACGTAATATACAGTGGTTAGCCGTAATTTACAATACAGTCCAACAGTAAAAATTGCGGTGGAAAGTCGTGCAGCAAGTTGCCACCCAATTACCATAATTTTTATGGGTAATTGTTTACATTGTAGTGTATATATGTTGTGTACATAGTGAGAGCGAGAGCTATGAGTAGTGGGATAGAATCAGAGAGTTCACTGAGAAGATTAACATCTTTTAATAGCCACTTTTATCTCTGTTTCTCATGTTATTGATATTACTTCTCTTATTTTCAATTAGTTATTGTAACATCCTTTCTTTCCTGTTTCGTTATAATGCATCGTTTCTATAAGAAAAAATACAAAGAATGCGTGAATTATGACAGTCCATTTTCAAGTTTTTTTGTTCAGAATGAAAAAAAAAATGTTATAGAGATTTAAAGAGATTTAGCAAATTCAATACATATATTTTCTCGCCTAGTTTCTAATCGTTCTAATTAACAGTTTGTACTTAATAGGTGTGAATTCTAATTTAGATATCAATTATTTTATTCGTAATACCAAGAAAAGATTGTTCATATCTAGATATTTCTATAGAATGTCTAATAAATGTTCATATCACAAAATGGGTCTAGACGTTAAAATGTCTAGACAGCTCTAGGTGGGTGTATGACGTCAGCTGTGACAGACAACTTGCCCTCAGGCCAGCTAGCTGATCGCTAATTTGCTAGATTATCAGCTGCATCCTACACAGGATGGGATTTGAGTGTGCCCAATATCGAAGTTTGATAAAGACATGATCGACAAGGTTAGTGATCGAGTAAAGTAAAGAAAATAAATGATCATATGCTAAGCATGTTTCAGGGATTAATGGCGATGGGGGGGGGGGGGGGGGGTAATTTATTTTTGTAGTATACAGTTATATACTCTGATTTGAATGAACACTTTATCAAGTTCAAGCAAACTTATAGAAATCATATTAATCATGTTATATTCATGAAAAAATAACACCCAAATAAAATGCAATGTCATTTATGTCTTCTTCTGTTATTTGAATGTTTATGTGTGTATGCCTTATGTATGCTTCCAAAAATGATTCCTGCATTATTGTGTACGTCCACATATCACGTCTAATGCTATATGGATACATACTTTTTGTTCTTAAGAAAATAACCGCATGTTCTTGCACACCTGTCTGTATAAAAAGCTGAACGGATGAGGCACCATGCTTATAATTTCAGCAATGTATTTTTTTTTCAAGAATCCTAGTCAAAAAAAATAAAATAAATACAAATGCCCAAATACGAATGCTGAGTGTATGGAAATGATTATGTGCAGTCGTGTAAAATTATGCCCTCCGGATATTTTGGTATTCCTATAGATTCAGTCGAAATAATTGAATTACGGTGAGATCACGAGAACTTCACCTTGCTTTAAAAAAAATGCTCTTCAAAGACACCAACGACATGTTCGGCTGCATCTTCTATTAGTTCACAAGTTTTTTTTTTTTGTTTCCCCGCGTCTCTCTAGTTTGGTAAAGAGCTAAATTTGAAAAGACCGCATTGTTATCCTCCACGGTTTGATGCCCATGAAAATTCGCACAATCAATCAAACATATAAATAGCAAATGTACTGATCAAGGGGGATTTAACAGGGTGAAAAACATTCGCATTTCATTGTCAAAGTGAAGGTTAAACTCGGAACATCCAAAATAAACTCCAGAGAATAATGTCCAATATCAAATCTCAACTGAACTTATGGAAAGCCAGAAACTTATCATTGTATAGAAAAAAATCAAATTGTTCAAAACTTTTGCATTTCCCATTTTCCCACTGCTGTGCGTTGCTAGTATAGTTTCTGTCCCAATCCATTCATCCAAAAAGTGAGCAAAGTATTATACAAATTGGTATGGGGAGGCCCAGATAGAATTAAGCGTGGGGTTCTGGTAAAGGATTACAAAGAAGGGGGTTTAAAGATGATGTGTCTTAAATCGATTCTTCAAGCTCAGAAAATTGAACTGGTTACAAAACTATTCTCATCAAAATCTGCAGGTTGGAAACATATACATGTAGATTCATTGTCAACCGTTGGTGAGGAATATCTATGCCATTGTAATTTCGATGTGAAATGTTTAAACACTGAAGTAACCAACTGGATCGGGGAACTTTTGACAACTTGGAGCCTATTGAATAAGAAAAACGATATTGCTAATCAATGTATTTTGAATAATAAATGTATTACACTGAACGGAAAATCTATTTTTAAATCGGACATAACAGAAAAGGGATTTTAAACAATTGCAGATATGTAAGATACATTTGGACGCCCACTACGATAGAAAGACTATAAAGAAAAAGGTTTAAACTGTACTGAGTATTTTGTTTTGCTGGATACCAGGAACATGGAAGAATTTCTTTTTACAGCAAAACTACCATTATTTACTTGAAGATCCAAGTCACTTTTTTCTTCTGTCCTTTACGATTCAAAATTTAAACAAATTCACAACATAACGACGAAGCAACTTTATTGTATTTTTGTAAGAATGAATAATCCTGACATTTCTAAGGTATTCATTCGATTGAACGAGCTTTATAATATACTAGAGCAACAACTGTGTGATCTTTTCACTCTTCCAGCGAGTGTTACTATTGATTCCAGACTCAGAATTACACAATTTAAAATTTTGAATAATAGAGTACCAACGAATGAATGGCTGGCACGTGTAGGGAAGAAAAATAGCTCGCAGTGTTCGTTTTGCAAGGAATCTTACGAGACAATCGATAAAAATAGCATTTGCTTAAAAGCTAAAGCTACCTACTAACAGCTAGTATGCCAAAAGTAAAAGTTGAAAGCGACTACTTGCGTCGGACCTTTTTCTTGGCAAGAGATCTGTACCGGGTGCCGCAAAAACCGGAAAGGTGGATTTTTAAGCATCTTTTGTCTGAGCGAAAAAATACCAATATCATCTGTGTCCGTCTCCTAAAATTGCATTTAACACATGTTTTATACCGTGTTTCTTTTTGTTCGAATGCATCATTTACGTTATTAGGCTATCCTCAACCGTTGTAACATGTTACATAAACACTGATAGAGGCCGTTCTCGACAAAAATCTACTCTAATCGGTCGCAAAAATATAAATAAGAGGGCATAGAATCAAACTTACTTAATCAATGTCAGTTATCTTAACCAATGATCCCAATGATGTAATAAAAAAATAAAAATAAAACCTTTCGAAAGCAAATAACTTATAAACTGGCGCTATTTTTTTAGACACCTGATTTAGCACAGGGCTACGATTCAAAAAGTCCTAATGAGCATCTCAGTGGGCTCTTTATAGTAAAACGTTATCAATCAAATATTTCTATAAGGCCCAGTATTGCCAGGTAAGCGGTATGCTGTTTGACAGGAGGTAGGTCGATATTGTTTGAAAGTTTTCAACAGGTTATGCACTCCAACATCAGATCGAGATGCCTTCTGGAAGGTAGTACAGAGGAAATGTGTGCTCCGATGCGTAAGCCTCGTCGAAAGCTTTACTCCGCGCTCACTTTCCAAATTTGAAGCAGAAAACGGTTTGACCAACTGCTTTTAAATGTAACTGAGCTGGTTTTAATATTCAATCTTATAACAAACCTTTGAGACTGTAGATGAATTCATGTATTGGCTTACCAATGGAAAGTAAGGGCAAATCAAAATATCAAAATAAAGAAGTGTAATTTAGATCATGTTATTGCAAGAAAAAGCGTAAGCTATCTGAGGAGCTTACAAAAATGCAAGCAAATTCGTTTTGAAGAAAGAATATTCCTCCTTTTCAGACAGGTATTTTTAAACTGGCAGGCCTTTGTGTACAAGAACAAAGCCTTTCCTTTTGATTTTCAGAAAATTTTGAATATAAATGTTAGCTCTCGCTGCAGAAGAAACAGGCTGTTGCTTCTTTTTGCTAGCAATGGCTCATTTGGATATCTGAGTATAACAAGCAGAAGGTGGGTGGGGGGGGGGGGGGGGGGAAGCCATTTGCTATTTTTACGGCCCAGTCGATCACTTATTTTTTTACATGTCCTGAAACAGCCACCTTTTGGACCGGGTTACGTATACGGTCAACGAATTTCAATCCCGACTGCTTCATTTCGTACGAACATACTTTATTTGGAATTATAAAACATAGACATGCTAGAAGTCAAGCCTCTTCAGCTTTTAGTTTCCTTACTTTACTAGGCAAACAAATCATTTTACGATGCAAATACCAAGATACCATTCCTAAATTGAAACATTAGTTTTGGCATATAAGTCCCCGGAATATTGCAAACAAAAAATAGAAAAAAAAAAACGTAAATAAACTGAGAAGCATATGATGAAGTGGTAAAATATTAATTGTTTTTTTCTGTATTTCGTAATCATAATCTGTTTATATTTTGAGAGTTTTTGCTGTTGCTTGATTTTTATTTGGGATTTAGTTCCACGTTGTGATATTTTGTTGTTCTGCTAAGTTCTGTTTGCATAGATGTCTGACAATTAGTTTGTTTATTCACATGTAACATGTATCTACATGTAACGCATACTATGTATAATTTTATTTTTCTTTTCTGAACAATAAAATGTATCAAGATAAAAAAATAAATAAAATGAAATCATTGCGGGGGGGGGAGAAACGAAAGTGCCAATTGTGCCATTCGAAAACTGTTAACGGGTTGTGGTTCATGCAACCATCACCCTGCAAAACAAAAACAAAACAAAAAAACAAAAACAAAAAAAAACCACCTTTGGCAGGCCAGCAAGACTGGGATAACTTTTTTTATTTTCCTCGCTCCCCTCGGTTGCTCATTAAACTGACATGTTTTCAAACAGCAAGCACTCTTGTTCCCGCAGAAACATGTATATCACGATAATTTTGTAGATACAAATGATATTGGTGCCCAGTATCCTCGAATTCTCTGGGAAGGTAATGCTTCACCAGAATCATCTATAAGTACATTTTTTACATTAATTCGCTTCACTCGCTCAGAGTAATATAATTTTGGATGCCAAGCCCCAAGTCGAATAGCGCCATATTTGGAAATGAGGTAATCACAATACACGTATCTTCGAGGCCCATCAAAGAATGTGATTTTTTTCGCTTGTTGCACTCACTGAAATATTAAGATACATCATAGTTTAGGAATAGGTAATTTGGATATGCAAGCGAGTTAACCAAAAAGGTAATTTAGATATTTTATAGGCCTAAAGTGTATTTTGAAGAAAAACATTATTATAAATTGCCAAAAGACTGTGTTTTTGATCGCCCATGATATTTTTTTTTCGTGTTTTCAAATCATATCCTTTATACCTCGTTCATTCTTCATGTTCTACGTCGTATGCTTCTGATGATACATTATGCAAGGAACCTCCCGTGCACACAAGCACCCACACAATACAGTGTGTGTGTTTATATAAAAGTACGCCCAGTCATAGCCGTACCAGCAGGGGGGGGGGGGGAGGAGGGGGCAGGGGAAGTTGCCCAAAGACATTCTAAGACTTAACATTTTATAAATTGAAAATAATTCTTTTTAAAAGCAAACAATAAAAGTGTGCATAAGATCCTTGGATTTCAATTCTGAACAATGCAAAAGCACCCTCGTGAAAGGGTTGGTAGGTTGGCTCCCAATCTTTGAATTTACATATTATTGAAAAAAATATTTACGTCCAGCCCTGCGTCCAGCTAGGGATCACCTCTCCTGGTCTGAGGACTTGTCTACGCCACTAAACCATAGATACAAGCAACAAAAAGTGAGGGTGTGTGCGTGTGTGTGAAGATCTGGAGGAGGGATGAGTTGGGAGATAGTTGAAAAAGACTTACGCAGACATAACTTTAGATGCACAATGTCTACAGTGCAGTAGATTTTTGTTTTACTTTCGAACCTAAAAGAACTCTGCTGAATATATCATCGTACTACACTTTTTTCCCCTTTTTTACGTTTATAAATATATATGTATATATATATATATATATGTATATATATATATATATATATATATACATGTTTCTAAATTTAACATTTAACTTGAATGGTTTTATGTATTCGTTTTCTCATATTCTATTCACGTGATTGCTGTTTATTATCTTTATTCATATGCTAGATTCTTGTTTATTTTTTAACATAAAATTATTCTGCTGCATATATCAAATTTTACTTTTTATATTTCTCTTAAAATTTATTTACATATTCTATGTTTGTCTGTTTGTTTCTTTTCCCGCCTAATCCTAAAGAAGCTCTTCATTATATTGTTTGTTTTCTGTTTTGTATTATGTATGTTTCTAAACCTTATTTTAATTTTGTATGATCTGTGTATGTTGTTTTGTTATGATTTTTACTTGTAATTGTAAGTGATATTCATTTTGAATTCATATTTCATGTTATTTTATTGTTTTTATTGTTAGACAGCCCCATTGAAAACCAGTCAAGTATCTGAACTGGGCTTTTACCGTGTTTAAGTGAATAACTCAATCATAAATCAAAGTATGTATAAGTGCAAACAGGAGCAGAATTTTGAAGATAAAATACGACAGAGAAAGGGAGAAGGAAATAAAGGCAACAGTTAAGATTTCAAACTGGACATTACACGAAGACAGACAGGAGGGGCATGTTCAACTGAGAAAAGAAAATAGTCAGGGGTCCAAACATATACATTCTTTGGAAAGTTCATAATTTTAAAGTTTATGTAAAGTTCTGGTAAGCCGTAAAAAATAAATAAATAAAAAATGTGAGAATATATTTGTACACACACACACAAATGTGTGTATATATATATATATATATATATATATATATATATATGTATATATATCCTCCCGTGCCTCAAGTATTGCAACATAGCTAATTGCGTATTCATTTGTGAGTTAAAAGCCTTTCTGTATTTTGTGAATTTTTTCGTTTGTAGCTACTAGTATATATTGAGAGAGTACTACAGTGAATCAGTTTTCACACGATGTAGCAAACGTTTGCTACATCGTGTGACTTTGCTACATCGTGTGACAACTGATTCACTCTAGTACTCTCTCATCTTGATACCACAATGATCAACATGTTTCGCTCTACTAGTATATTGTTGTCAAACATTTGGTATATTTTGAAAGGGAGTACTTATCACTTTTCTTATCTGAGAGCAGTTGATATCCTGACACTGTCATGTCTAATATCGTCTTCTCCAGCTCTTTTGATGATAACCTTGATCGCCTAAGGCTGGTTCTCGGTCGTCTTCGTCAGCAGGGTCTAAAACTCAAGCATAGGAAGTGACATTTCCTATAAACCAAGGTCAAATACCTCGGCCATGTCATCAGCCAGGAGGGTATCTAGACAGACCAACTGGATTGAGGAATGCGAAGCTTCTTTTCAAATTCTAAAGTCCAAACTGACGTCTTCCCCCCTCGGATTCTCAGACTTCGAACGTATCCTGCAGAACACCCTGCAGAAGATCCCCCCTTCTTCGTCAACCCATTTCCCACTGATTGACTCTCTCCACCCGCCATATCTACTGAAGATGATGACCCTCATTCAAACAACCCACCTCTCGCCGATGATTTACCAACTCTCACGAACCTTGCCGTGATAACCAAACCCCGGAAGATAACCTCCCTTCCACAGATAGCCAAACCCCCGTGGATGACCCGGCCATGAAACCCAAGTTAGAAACATTGGATGGACAAGTCACCCTATCAAGCGGCTCCAGCATAATGCTCTTGGCCACCATTTTAATCTCTATGTTTATCAAAGGAAAATAGAGGCAGGAAAGAAGCTATGGGCACGGTGAAAAAGCCCCGGTATGGCTATAGTGAGTGCACAAACTAGCCATGGCATAGAAGCACATTTCCTCTTGTTCTTGATATTATGACTTTGTACAACAATTACAAGATCCATTAGACTGATAATTGTATATGTATATATATATATATATATATATATATATATATATATATATATATATATTTCATCATTATTGTTTTATATCAAAGTCAAGGACGGATTGTTTTCGAAGCAGGGGAGAGTGTAATTAGGTGACTAATACCCTACCATGCTTTTCCACGTGAAATGCCATATTTCACATGACACTATGCACATAAGTTTAACACGTGAACCCAGGAAGTTTCTTTGTTAATCCTACACATGATTCGAATCCGCTGACCCTTTCCAGTTTATGAAATATGAAAAATACGTCAACTCGTGGAACCCGCTCGACACTCCGCAATCCGTCCCACTAGATTCAACAATATACACCTCCTACTTGCCTCCTGTTTTACAGACTCTGCTCAAAATTAATATATCTATTTCTGATACCCTAAGGCTACTCCTAGGCCGCGTTCAAGCGACCATTTTTCACCCTAGAATCACGGTTTTCAAAGACGTTTAGTTTAAACCACGGTTGCGTTCAATCGATTTTTCGCAGGTCGTAAAAATAAACGTCTTTCAAAACGCACACATGAAACGCTGAAAAAGGTACGTTTTGAATCATGATTCTGCAGAACCACGGTCGCTAAAAATCGATTGAACGCAACGGAGATCTCAATCATGATTCTACTGTTGCTTTCACACCAAGGTTTGAAGAAAGATAAAACAAACAACAGACAGAAAGCTAGAAAAGATGATAGAAGGAGAAAACAAAGAATAATATAAGAAGAGACTGCAAGGTAAGGAGATAGAAGGAATAACATAGAATAAGAGGAAAAGACGAAAAAGAAGACAAAGAAAAACATAAGGAAAGATGGACAAAACAGAAGATAGAAGGAAAAACAAAGAATAACATAAGGAAAGATAGAAAAGAAGATAGACGAAAACAAAGAATAACAAAAGATAGATTGAAAGATAAGAAGATAGAAGGAATAACACAGAATAACATAAGAAAAGACAGAAAAAAGAAGATAGAAGAAAACAAAGAATAACATAAGAAAAGACCGAAAGGGAAGAAGATACAAGACGAAGAAGAAAACAAAGAATCACATAAGGAAAGATGGAAAGAGAAGAAGATAAAAGGAAAAACAAATAATAAGTAAGGAAAGATAGAAAAGAAGAAAACAGAAAAAGAAGAATAACATAAGAAAATACGGAAAGGGAAGAAGATAGAAGAAAAAACAAAGAAAAAAATAAGGAAACATATAAAAGAAGGTAGGAAAAAAAAGAATAACATGAGAAAAGATGGGAAATGAAAGAATAACAAGGAAAGATAGAAAAAAAGTTAAAATAAATGACATAAGGAAACATAGAAAAGAAGGTATGAAAAAACAAAGAATAACATAAGAAAAGATGGAAAGAGAAGAAGATAGAATGACAAATAAAACATAGCATAAGAAAGATATAGAGACGAATAAATGATGTGGCTAAAGTTGACCTTCCTAGGTCAAACTGCGAAGTACGATGCGCAGTGGATGGGCTTGAAATGAACAAGAATCAGCGTTGATGAAAAATCGCTTGAACGCTCTCTCGCAGTAGCCGTGTTTTGTAACAGCGTTTTGATTCGTGATTCATGTTTGTGATTCTAGCTTCAAAAAATCGCTTGAACACACCCCTAGAACTTTACGAGGGCTACACATGGATATCATGTATATAGTACGCTGAGAGTAGTATGTCCATGCTTAAAAAACCCAAAATGACTAGGAGATCACGAAAACCTGAAATTAATTATTTCTTTAAAAAATCTTTAAAGTCTTCATTAAAACCGCCTCTGCATTTTGAAGGTGTTTTTTTTTTACAAGTTGAAAAGAAACGTTTCATAATTTTCCCTACGGTTTTGCAGACTTGGGAAGTGATTAACCTCAAACGACCACATTGTTAACAACCACGGTTTAATGACCATAAATATGCGCACGATCAATCAAACACATAAATAGCAAATCATACTGACCAGGGGATCGATGGGGGTGAAAAAACAGTTCCGTTTCTTTGTCTAAGATGTAGGTTAAACCGGGAACACCCGAAATGATTATAAGATCATTGTTCTGGAGGGGGAAGTGAAGAAAAAGAAATGGTGCTATTGAAAGATGTTCATGACTCGCTGGTCATGCAATTATTGTCCTGTCAAAAATCAGCTTTGGTATTCCTCAAAGGCTGAGAGAACTGTGAGTTTGAAAGGAACAGAACAAAACAAAACAAAATCTTTCATTCTTTCCCATCGCTTTTGTGTCATTTTGAAAGTATACACACAAAGAAAAAAAGGGTGCGAGTTTGCACCTTAAATGCAACACTGGCAGCACCTTTTAGTGAAATCTTACACCCTGCATGAAAAAGGTGCAAAAGTGCACCTTTTTGTTTTTGTTTGCACCTGGAAATGCCCTGCACCTTTTAGGGTGCATAATTTTTGCATTCAAAAAGGTGCAAATTTTCACCCCTCCCTAGAGGGTACAACTTTTCACCTTTTAGGGTGCAAATGTAGCTAATTGCACCCTTAAAGGTGCAAAAAGCTTATTAGGGTGCAAAGCTGCACCCAAAAAGGAGCTCCCAGTGTCGCATTAGAAGGGTGCAAAATTGTACCCTTTTTTATTTTAGTGTGTATAATATAACAAATGGCAGCTCTATATTGCTCTTATATAGCTTCAAATAAACAGGACCCAAACTTTATCCAAATTTACAACCTGTAAACATCTACATGAAAGATTATTAATAAGATTGTGAAGCGTTGGCAAAAGGAATTTTGGAAACACATAAAACAAAGGGAATACCTGGCGAAACCTCTTCACGCTATAACTAGGTTTCAGAAATCAGCATGAGGTGACAAAGAATTCCAGCATTTTAATTGTAACCCAGACAGGTCGATACAATAGTACATACTCAATAAATAATTCCAGAAGGACAAAATTTGTCCTTAATATTTAATATAGGATTTAAGAACCTATCCTACCAAAGTCATTCTGCTGAAATCCAATTTGCAAATGTCTTTTTTTTTTTAAATAACACTTTGATTTTATAGTTTCTTGTGAAAAATCTGTTCTCCATTAACCCCTTCTCTCCTGTTTACTGGCTTACGAAAATGTTGCTTCATTTTTTTTTTTCAAAACAGCAACTTTTTGATATCATTTCTGACGCAATATAAAGAGATGTATTCACCGAAATAGAGTGAAATACGGCATATTTATTTCATTATGAGCGAGGAGCGAGAAAGTTAAAAGGGAGAGAAATAATGAAGATAAAAACAATTAATTGAAGCATAGTGCAGAAAGAGAAACCGCGAAAGACAGAGAGGAAACAAAAACGAAGGAATGATGATAATGAAAGGAGAGAGAGAAAAAAAAGAGGGGGGATTGTAAAAGGGCTGAACATTGACCTACCTAGAGACAAAGATAAAAAAAAGCTGTGTGTAGGGGGTGAGAGGGTGTGCGTGGGGTGCGTTTGTGTGTGCTTGTAAGGAGCTTGAGGGGGATGAGGTGAGCTAATGGTTAACAAAGACATACGCAGACATAAAATCAGAATGCAGTAGGCCCGTAGAGAGTCGGAGAGATGGCTTGAATCAAATTTACAAAAACAACGAAACAGAATTTTGGAGATAGAATGGGGGGGGGGGGGGGGGGGGAGAGACAGAGACAGAGAGAGAGAGAAAGATGGAGAAAGCGCACTAGAGAAGATTGTAAACCGGACACTGACTCGGAGACAGACAGGAGCGGGACGGTAAAACAGAAAAGATAAATACGGGAGAGAATAAGAGAGTGAGGAGGAGAAAGAGGGAGAAAGAAACTAATATAATGGGATATGGCAGGAATTAAAATGATCATAAGCAACATATATAGTTAAAGAGAGAGGGGGAGAGAGAATGATAGATAGAGAGAGAGAGAGAGAGAGAGAAGGGAAATGGCTGGATACATACCGCTTTCACACCAAGGTACGGTCGCAGAGACCGTACCCGGCGACCGATCGGATGTGCTTTCACACCGCCTTCAAAATTTGGTCAGGCCCTGAGCGATCGGTCGCAGTATAGCTGACCTAGCCGGAAGTGGAAGTAGAGAGAGCGCGTGGGCATGTATGGGGGGGGGGGGGGGTTGTCATTGCATTTCGATCGGTCGCAGAGAACGATGTGCTTTTACATCAAGTTTGCATCGGTCGCGATCGGTCGCTGAAGTACCTATTAGGTAGGACTCAGCGACCGATCGTTTTGGCCGGAAACGATCGGTCGCTGAGTACGATGAAATTTTTTCACACCATGGTTTCATCGGTCGCTGGGTACGGTCTCTGCGACCGTACCCAGCGACCGTACTTTGGTGTGAAAGCGGTAACAGACATTCACGGAGACAGAGTTCTTGTGTGTGAAAGATAAAGCGTTGAAGTCGTGGAAATATAAAGATTGTGTGTGTGTGTGTGTGTATGTGTGAGATAGCTTAATAGTTAGATAGATAAACGGAGAAACAGAAAGAAAAATAATGTATTGCCCATGTCTGTGGAAGTTATCTGATGTAATAAAATAAAGATAGTAATAATAATAATAATAATAATAATAATAATAATGACAATAATAATGATGATGATAATATTAATTTATTTGTTTAACGCAAAATTGAAAATTACCTCTAAGCGGATGTAAGAAAATAGATCATGATAACCGGAAGAAACAAAAGATTTTCCACTTCAAATTACATCACATCAATTACATGTAGCTTCAACACATAATTTGATTTGATTTGAAATGGTTTTTTAAAATAAAAGACAATTTCGGCTCAAAAATAGAATTACCGTTTTTGTACAATAAAAAAAAAAATGAAAATTACAAGAAGCAAAATAAAGAATCAATAACTGAAAAAAGAGCCAGTCTACAACAGTATACATGAATTATGATCATCGACATTATCAAACATTATCATTGGAAATTATAAACAATAACGAGTTTAATGGTTATCATTATTGTTAGTATTAATATTATTACCATTATCATTATTTTTCATTAATTCATTATCAACCAATCATCATTACAGCAATACATTCTATTACTTCAAAGAGCAGGGGCACTGTATGGTAAATGTCATGGTTGAAAAGTCGAGTCCTATTGTTCAGCAGTCATGTAGCGTGTCTAGCGTTCCATTCAGATATTTACTCTAGACCTCACTGGAAACATATCTTTTAGTCATCGTGGATTGTTCGTCAGTTAGGTACTGAAACAGGTGTTCAATAGTTTATTGAACGAATCCCTTACAAATGCTGCATAATGAGCAATATCAGTGATTCGATCAAACAAATAGATGTCAGACGTATTATCAGGGGGCCTGGGACGCCCTGAGGGAGTGAAGAACCATCGGGATTTATTTTGATTAAGATCTAGGTTGAACTCTGAACACCCGGTATTATAATTTTGTTTAAAAAATAAGGTCGGGGGAAATATACATAAAAGGCATCGATTCTATAGGGGGGGGCAATTCGAGGTTAATAATCATTGCCCTTTTAAATATCCTATTGGTATTCCTCCAAGACCAATTAAGATCAGTTCGAGCTCGGGCAAAGAAAATCTCTTTTAATAAGTTATTTGCAATTGCTTCTCTGTCAGTAATAGAAACAATATCATATAACAAATGATTTCCCCAATTTCCTTTTAAGTGCACACATTATCTAAAAGATGACAGGAAAGAGGTAAAAAGTTTTGACCAGTTTGCTTTATGCCCAACTTGTCAGTTCTGAATACAAGTTTCATTGCGCAGAGTTTCAATACAGAAATCTTAAAACCTTTCTAAATTACTCCATGGCAGCTTTGCCAGGTATTCAAAATGAACAGGCCTCAACCTTTCCAGAGCTAGAAAGTACTTCACACGGTGGGTTTATCGAAACCAAACCAGAAAGTTAATATCTACACGAATTATGTAATGTATAAAACGTTTTAAATGACATAAAGTACTTATAAGCAAAGGAAAAGCATTCGAGAACCACTTATCCCTGTCAATACGGTTCATAAACTCGTATTCTTAAATCCAATTTACGTTCTAATTATTTTGAAACAGAAACGTACATACAGATACTCATATTATGATAATTCAATTCGAGGACAGATGCGGGTAGACCTGGCGTCCACTAGGGCGCGGACGAGACGCGGAATGCAAAATTACCACATCCGCATTCATTCGGCAACCTGTCCCCATATTCCTGAACGATTCCTGGCGTTTCCGCAGCTTCGGTTCGAGAGGGCAAAATTTCCCAGTCCAAACCTAACCTTTGTATGTTACCTTTGTTTGTTTCTTGATTTCTGAAAGTGCCACATAAATAATAATAATAATAATAATAATAATAATAATAATAATAATAATAATAACCAGGCGTCCACAGGGGCGAGGACAAGACCAGCAATTCAAATTAGTGAGTCCGCATTCATTCGGCGACCTGTCTACATATTCCTGAAATATTAAGCTCACTGTCTTCATCATTCCTAAACACTATCACACGTTTTCGCAGAGCTTCCGGAGAGGGTAAAATATCCGCGTCCATGTTTTGGTCTCGACCAAAATTCTGACGTTAATATCTACACGAATTATAGAATGTATAAAACGTTTTAAATGACATAAAGTACTTATAAGCAAAGGAAAAGCACTCGAGAACCACTTATCCCTGTCAATAGGGTTCATAAACTCGTTTTAGGTGGAAAGAATTCTTAAATCCAATTTACGTTCTAATTATTTTGAAACAGAAACGTACATACAGATACTCATATTATGATAATTCAATTCGAGGACAGATGCGGGTGGACATGGCGTCCACTAGGGCGCGGACAAGACGCGGAATGCAAAAAATTACCACATCCGCATTCATTCGGCAATCTGTCCCCATATTCCTGAACGATTTCTGGCGTTTCCGCAGCTTCGGTTCGAGAGGGCAAAATTTCCCAGTCCAAACCTAACCAGTCCAAACCTAACCAGGTGTCCACAGGGGCGAGGACAAGACCAGCAATTCAAATTAGTGAGTCCGCATTCACTCGGCGACCTGTCTACATATACCTGAAATATTAAGCTCACTGTCTTCATCATTCCTAAACACTATCGCACGTTTTCGCAGAGCCTCCGGAGAGGGTAAAATATCCGCGTCCATGTTTTGGTCTCGACCAAAATTCTGACGCCGTAACGATCTTCCTCATACCTTCGGCAACTTGTCCGTAACCCCTCTTTAGCTTATCTGGGGCTTGTCCGCAAAGGCTCCTCTAGGCCTCCGCGATGGGGGCAGCTTCACTGATGCATATATATCGAACGTAAAACTTTGCATAATTTCTTCATGTTGTCCGCATGTCTAAATGACACTCCTGGGTCTGTCTCCTGTCAGTCCGCAAACATTTACAGGAATGTCCCAGGAAACAATGATTCCTACACTTGTCCGCGTCGACGTGGACATGATGCCGAAATGATATAATTATCTTCCGCAACCTGTCCTCATCTTGTCCGTGCTCTAGTGGACGTCAGCCATAAACATCATGTCTGTTGCCGAAAGTCACAAGGAGGTTGATGACAAAAATGCAATGCGATTAACAATGCCAGATCTTCAGTATTCAAAAGCACCTTGAAATACATTGTGCACAGACAATTTCTCTACTGATATGGTGAATTTTAAAGGTTTTCTATTGAAAGGCTATTTTTTTTTTTTTACAGCGTGACTACTGTTTAGAAGTTACTGTTCCTTTGCTGCTGGATGGGTTTGAAAAAGAAATGAAGCTATCTGCATCGCTTATTCAAATTACTTTTGCTGGTAACGTTTTCAAGAACGGTTATTCTATCTCTTCACAGTGAGCTGAGTGACAATATTCTTCAAAACGTCTAGGGGTTGGAATAATTTCTTTCAAAATACTAGAAATACATTAAACTAAAAATGGTCCTTATTTGTTACTACTTAGAGTTGTGGTCTAAAGGATAAGTTAGGGAACTGTTAGCCATGATACACGGGGCGCTAATCAGTGTCCCTGCACTTGTGTCCTTTAGCTAGACAGTGATCTACATTTCCTACACTCTACCCAGATGTATAATTGATAACTACCTGTATCATCATCATGATCATCATCATCATTTCCACTCTTTGCACTCCATTCTTATTACCCCAGCTTTAGCAAGCTTTAGCAAGGCCGTCATCAATACAGTGCTCTAGAATTTCTAGTCAATTCTTCCTACCGGCTACCCATTTACTACACCTTTGTCGAGAGTGGCAATTGTATAATAATGTCTTGCAAATTATCATTATTATTACTACTGTGATGATAACATCACCAGTGTTATCATCACAACTACTACTGTAGTACTACGACAACTACCACTACTCCTACTATCATGATTAATGTTATTATTATTATTATTATTGTTATTATTATCATCATCATTGCCATCATAAGTATACATGTATAACCAACCCTACTACTACTACTACTACTAGTGGTATTTTTAAGGGTGGTTAAGGAATGTCCCTAAAACGAGGGGTACTGACCTTGGCTCTTTACTGAGTTTCCTCACATTCCTCACATTGAATAATAACAGATTTAATTTTGTTCAGATTTGTGTTCTTACGATTTCTCTGGGGAAAGCACAAAAATTTTCCCACTGCTCCGGGGCAATTGTTAATTTGTGAGGAAAGCATTGTAATCTTTTACGGTATCATGATACTTAAATAGATGCGCATTTATACAACAGACGTAATGGCATAGCCATTAATCAGGAGATGACAAATCCGAAGGTTTTTTTGTTCGAGATCTAGGGCAAAGTGGGAACACCCAAAGTCATTACTGGCTCGCATATGAAAGCGAAACAAAACCAAACGATTACAACCATAAAATCCCTTCATGAAATATCTTCATGGCTAAGTTCAAAGTTTGTACATCGGTTACTTTACCTGTGCAATGATTGCCCATGATCCTCATGGAAGCGTGGGGTTTTTATAAGTGAAACAGAGTGGCTGACCTATCATTTTTTTTGCCAGGGATTCGTGACAAAAAAAATAGATTCAGAGAGAATCGCTTGTAAAAACCTCAAAAGATTATAAAATATTGAACGTAAATACACAAATGTCATTGGCATGCACTTTCATTTCACGTGTGCGAAATTTCATGAACTGCCGTGCACGCATTTGTCTGAAGGACTGAGTAATTTTCTTATGATTCTGTTGATTGCAATACTACCTAGAAAAGAGTTCTTATATGTCTTATATTTCGATTTAATATGGACCTTTCTTACTTGTTTCATTAAACTTTTTATTGCTTTTTGTTATCAAGTGACTGGTAAGATTATGCGTGTTTTCAGTTCCAATATATGCGGTTCTATTCTGACCCATGACCCAAGCCTTACATCAGGGATGACCAACCTTTTTTTTATATCACGGGGCACAATATTTATTTATTTTTTTTTTTTAATTTTTTTTCCAGCCTATTTCTTTTCTCGTGGCCATCAGTTCTATATGAAAAGAAAACACACAAAAGAAATCGGTTTTTATTTTTTAGCAAAACATCACTTCTTCTGTGTCAGTTGTGCAATAATACCTGTTAAAGATATAGATAGATTAGTCGGAACTTCCAGCTCTACCTGTCTGGAGAGAATTACTTGTTAGAATTAATTAGTGATG